>CAWUFW010018441.1:0-221530 GCA_963921515.1 Calotriton arnoldi
TAGTTACGTATTGCTAGAGAAAATTTTCTCTGCCATATGGAGTGTATGCCGCATTCTGGTTTCTTCCCTGAAAAGGTGGCACAAAAACAAGAAGACGCATGCCCATTTGCCTTAAAATCTATAACATATATGTGTGCTTTGCAAAAGCCAAGTAATCCTAGTACTCTTGTGCAAACACTTTTAATGTCTGTGATGATGCAGAAATATTGAAAACGGGCTCAGTGACCACTCAAGGGCACCAATGGACGCACACAGCAGTGCATGATTGTCTGTAGGCAAAAAAGAGGCACACCACCCCAATCACACACAAAACATTGCCTGAGAACCTTCTTTTGGATGCAAGGGACCCACACACCCCTGTGGCCGCATTTTACAAAATACCAAATAAATAAATATATACATTATGCTAACAAATACATATTTGATGCAGTGTGCGGCTTGCATTGTGGACATTGGTGTGCATGTAGTGAAAGTCCTGCAAGGGAATTGCTTCATCAGAAATCCCAATTAGTTGAATAAACAAAGTAAAAAGTGTTACAGAAGGAATTTCACTAGCTCGAGCTAAGAACTTGAAACCCCTGCTCTTTGAAGGGGATCAGCACTATCTGGGACTGTGGCTAGCAGAGTGCCACACTGTCACTGACACGCTCTTTCAGGATGCAGAAGACTACACTTTGAAGAGTCCCTCATCCCTGGTAGGGTTGAGTAGTGTGTCAAATGTAGAAGATATTGCATGGCGATGGGAACAGCTGCATGAGGGGGAGATCAGCTGTGTGGTAGAAGTGAGTATTCAGGGGTTTCTGTTTGGGTGTAAAAATGTTACTGCTTTCTCTTCTTTTGTCTCCTCGGATGTCTCACAAGAGCCAGAAGAAATACCTCTGCTTTCGTCCAAACAGTGAGGTGCTATGTTCCAGCTGGTAGACAATAAAACAGCACCAAGCACTGCCATCATATCCAAGGGGTACCAGCTGCCAAAGGCAAAACCATGGAAACCAACATGGGAAACCTTATTGCCTGTGGCAGTTTCCATGACCATTATCACAGAGGATGCCAAACTGACAGACAGTGCCAAGGTTCTTCATCAGTCTTATCTGGGAGTCCCATGGCTTCCCCTTCCAGGTCCACTAGCGGCCAAGCTCAGTGGCTTTGAAGGACTAGGTGAAGGACAGAGGCGAGTGTGATTGGTTGTGACACACAGGACATACTAAAATGCAGCACAGCAGGACGAATGAGGCACAAGACTGGGACATTAGTCTGAGTGCTCTGCAGCCGTCGGCGTCCTACCAACAACCGACTGAGAAGCTGGCCAATCCATCTAGTTCATAAGGGATACTTAGAATAATCGAAGAATTAGAATGATGGAAGCAACAGCTGGATCGTCCTAAGTTCTGTCGCCATTCTCGGAGAGCTTAAGTGCGGGGCGGTTCTTCTGTGGTGTCTACTTGTAGGGCAAGCTGCCATTCCTGATATTTTTGGCTTTGAGGACGAGCCTCATAAGGCAATGAAGCTGTGGCAGCATGCTTACACTAAAGGAGTTTACTTTGAGAAAATGACAGTAATATTTCATGTGACAGGTACCACGTAGCATCTGACAGCCCTTGAAATGAAGGTTAGCAGCTCTCTGTAATCTGCTCTGCAAAATCCGCTTTGGATTACTGATATCTGTTTCCAGATTCCAGTTCTTCAGTCTGTGTTTATATTTTTACTCTTACACAGCGACCTATTTCCCCAGATTAGAGCTATAACACATCAAGGTTATCAACAAAAAAAGAGCGGAGAAGAAGAGGACAGAAGTGGATTTAAATAGAAGACGAATGATAGACAGAAGCTGGTTAATAAACCAGACACCTCGTGAGGAGAAATCAAGATACTGAAGAAGGAAACAGAAAGTAGAAGTCTTGAAAGTAGAGTCAGGAGGGACAGAACAGAGAAATAGAGAGAAACAGAAAAGAGTTGAGCTCGAGGGTAAAAAATGAGATGAGATCATTATATTTGTTATTCAGTAGCATCTTTCCTATGTCTAGCGATAAAGGCAAGAAGGCTTATGAAGTAACTATGAAATAGCTATTTTTAAACATGTATTTTATCTGATCTATTTTATTACCTCCTGTGTATGATATTTTATTGAAAATTGTGCTTTGTGCTTTTATGATCTATGTGCTTTTTAGATCGAATAAAGTATTTTGATTGATTGATTGAGATGAGAAAACAAAAGGCAAAAAAATAAATGAGAATGAGATGAAAACAAGAGAACATCGAGTGCAAAAACAACTGAAACAGAGAAAGAGGAAAAGAGAGAGGAAAGGTGGTGAGTAGAAGGTGCTGTATAGCAGATAACCCCTGGTATGTGGTGGATAACCCCTGGGATATGATGGCTACCTACTTGGAGATTAAGGTAAATCCATGATTTGCGACACCCGTATCATCCACATATAATATCCAATTACTGGAATAAGATGACTTATTCATGACATATATTGGCTCTTACCTGGTATAGCATGATCAACCAATGCCAGGCGCTAGTTAAGCACTTGCTTACTTATTCAATAATTGGGTCCTCTTGGCACAGTGTTGAAAATAACATTCAGAAATGCAGGAACAAACGTCGTAACTGTAAATAAAGTAGTTTTAATCTTGGAAAGGTAAATGCCACCCATTGCATTTGGCATATTCACTCTAAACATATGGGAGCAGTATCTCTGAGATATTGTGGGGCTACCCCAAGCAAATTATGCTTCTCTCTAGTCACAGGATGACTAAGCCCTGTCTTATGATGGCTAACATTTGTAGCACAATGTCTAAGCTCAGGTGTAGGATGACTAACGTCTGATGACAGCTGTGCCTTTTATGTGTGTGGGTGCATCATAAAGGTAATTAAAATATAATAGCCAATAGCGTTAAGCATGCACATGCTAGAGTTTTTCAAAGATTCGTATATGGTACCTACATCACTCATAAATTTTCAGGCTCCATGAAGTAGTGGGGATGGGATTGTCTTTTGTCTGGGAGCAAACTCGTATGTCTGGATGCCGCATTTGGCACACAATAAAAGTGTGCACTAGCATGAGACAATTACATTAATAGGGGTGTTATTCACCCCATAACAAAAATGTTTTTGTGTTTTCTATTTCAGAGACCATTAGATGGTCTGTATGGCTGCATGCTTCATTTTAGTGAGTTGTGTAAACCAGCATTAGGAGTTGGCATTCACCAACCCCAATCCGTGGGAATTCCACAGATTTAGTCGGTCCTGAAAAAAGTCTACTGACCCTGAGGGGCACTTATAATAGGATTAAACATGTCGACCTCACTGAGCTATAGATGTTAGTGGTCATTGCACCCATTGAACATCACACTGTTTTTATCCCTGCCAAAGGACCTTATTAATAAGCAACAATTAGGATCCTGAAGTGTTATTTAATTTGCAGTTAGGTTCTAGAAACAACTCCGCTTACAAATCGGGTCAAGCCCACCCCTCACACTTAGGGGTCGATTCCGATTCGGGCCGGAAATTTCACCGACCGAGCCGGACCCGGAGAGATTTCCGACCGAATCGGACCCGTGCAGTCCGACCGAACGAGTACGATGCGTCCGTATGTTATCGGACTCGAGTCGGTCGGACTCCCATTGAAGTCAATGGGAGCCGGTCGCTACAACGCGTACGCGGGCTCCCATTGACTCAATGGGTGCGAAGTCGGACAAGGCGCCCCCTACAGCGGGTACGCGGCGAAGCGATTCGCCGCCGTGCGCACAGGTAGAGGGGACCCATAGGTCCCCCTGTGTGCGACTCGCGCGGCTACGCGTACAGGGGGTCCGACACGGACCCCCAAAGTACGGCTCCGACAGCTCTTACGAGCCGGAGTGCGCGGCTCGGTCGGACTGCTCGCGGCGCGCATTGTACTTACCCGGCCGGGAAACGTCTCCATTGCGCGGTGCGAGTCGAGTCCGAGCGAGTCGGTCGGAGCGGTTCGAGCCGGGAGCGAGTCGGGTGGAGCGGTCGGGACGCCCGGACGAGTCGGTTGGCGATTTCGCATCGTACTCGCTCGGCCGGACCCGCGTACGGTTCGGTCGGGAAACAGGGCTCCGAATCGGATCCGCAAAGCCGAATCCGATTCGGAGCCCTACCGGCCGAGATCGGAATCGGCCCCTAGGTGTAGTGGGTGAGGATCCGATGATGAAGCATGCCACTGGTGGTACCAGTGGATGAGGATCCTACTAATAATACCCATGTGAAGCAAGTTTGCACCGATTCACCTGGGTCCAGATCCTTTCCACTTTGGAATATATTGAAACCAGTCTATCTGACCTCCAAGAACGGTAAGAGTTCACCATTTGTGAGGCTTTCCCTCTCATGTGTACTGATATTTACAGTCTGTGCGTGAATGGGTAACGATGTCAAACATGCTTTCACGTTTTAACGCATTGTGCAGCATTTGGTCAGCTTCCTCCGCCCTGCACGGTTTGGCGGCACTTCCCTGGCACAGTGCTCTTTGAGGCTGGTGCAAGTGAGCTTCTTCACCAGTGGCTGTTCCAGAAGGCTCCACTTCCCACTGAAACCCCAGATTTCAGAGGAGCCGTGTAGGCTTGGGGAGGAGCAGGTTGCTGTCTGGAGATAAAACCTCGGTGCTCAGGTGTTCGGATTACACACCACGGACTCCGGCAGAAACAAAAGCACAAGTTATATCTAAGAGATTTCCATTACTTATACTGCTGCTCACACAGGAGATGGTACATCTTCATACCTGAACAAATCTACTGCCCTGTTGAATGCACATGCCACTTCATGCGTAGTTGTTGTTCATCCCCTCCACACACAACACTGGTTCTCCGCACAGCTCCCTGTTTCCCAGCTTTGACTCAAGCTCTGAAAGGACCCCTACTGCTCAAGCCCCCACAATCCCTGCTAGTTCTCGTCACTGACATAGCCCCTCTCAACACTGATGGCCAACGTGGCAAGGTAGAGCGTGCCATCATTATCTGTTTCCCAAATATTGCCCCAGACCAGGGCATCTAGATGCCAAGTGGGCATTATAAGGCCAGTTCAGTAGCAGACCACTTTGATCCCATCTTACCAAAAACCCCAAATATAAAATTTGAGAATTGTCAACTGCATAATTCCCACCTCATTGCGTGCAGGCTCCATATAGGTAAATTGCAATTTACATGTCACTGTGGCTTTGAAGGTTCAAAAACATTATTATAGATATCAATCTAATCAATCAGTCAAAATTGTTTGTCGAATGCCTGTACGCTCACCCATTTTAAATGTCACTAGCTGCCACTGTCTTTGTGCATAAGCACTGGGTTAGAGAAGGAGTCTCGTTCCAGCTGGTTTCCGTTTTGGTAATGATTTGTGTTTTATTGTTATGAACCTTATCTGATATTGTGTGTAATAAAGTTAAAAGGCTGGGTATGCTTAATGCATTCACTTTGTTCACTGCGACTTTAAGTTCGAGAAATTTATAGAAGTCCACACTGGGAAAGTAAATCTTCTGTAGTATTACAAAGGACATGGTTTTTTTGTGGATCCCAAGTCATTGACGTATATAATACCTTTATTTGCCAGTCTTCCCAGAGTAGCATCCTGCCATCTATTTTAATGGTCAAGTTGTTTCATATAGACTTCATGTTGGCGCTACAGATTTTATTGATATGTTTTTATTAAAGTATTTTAGTGCCAAGGTGGTATCTCCTTTTATATTGTAGGCACGGGGGACCTTGAATCATTGCATTGTGACAGTAGGGAATAAGGGGTTTTAAAAGATCATGTTCTATAGATTTGCCAGAGTGTCTTATGGACCAGCACACTTGGTTGTGTAAATAGATTTCCAATAGTAATAGTATCAGGATGGTCAAGTCTGTTGTATTCGGGTATGCAGCTATAGGGAATCCCTCAGGTTTGATTTTGGGTACACAGTAGGCAGCTACCTGAATACAAAAAGCAGGGACAGAGGAGCAATTTTAAACAGGACCAATCAAAGTCATCAAGGTTGTTGTACCCATCAGTGAAAATCAGAGTTATCAAGGATTATCAGTAGGTAGATAAGCAGAAGGGCTGATGTTCAGTAATGATTCATGATCCGTACTGTTCCATAGCATACTAGTACTGCCCTGGTGCCAAGACAACATTCAGGTAGAGATATCTATTGTTATGGTACACTTGGCAGTAGCTAAGATTGTATCTAATCAAAAGGGGAGGAAGAAGGAGCTGTGATCCATTCAGCTTCCTGTTGTAATACAATATATCAATGGAGAATGGATCACTAGTACCTGAGTAACCAGGGTTCCGTGTTCTTACCGTCTTTCAATAGAAAACCCTCATTCACGTATCAGGCCGTGAGGCGGTGTATCTTGATTCTCCGCCTTATTAAAAACGTGACAGCATCATCATTGGGTTTCTTTTTCTCGTATGCTATCCTCCACCCGGAGGAGAAACCACTGGTTATTGCAGTAGTGATCAGTCATAAAAAGAGGGTGCTCAAGTGAGGTGAGTTCCGGTGAAGTAAGTTAACGGACTTCCTCAGGGTGCCGGCGGGCTTTTGGCCTGCTGACTGCACGCACTGCATGACTTGTGCTCGCTCTTCCTTCGGTGCCCCGGGGCACCGAAGGAAGAGCGAGCACAAGTCCTGCAGTGCGTGCAATCAAGCAGGCCAAAAAAGCCCACCGGCACTCAGAGGAAGTCCGTAGTTAAGGACTGAAAGGTACTTATTGACCTTTGTTTATATTAGGTGAACAGAAAACGTCCTCACCTAGACTGCTACAATTTGCAGCCTTCACTCTACATGGTCCTGAAGAAAGCCCCCCGACCCGTTAGGGCAACGATATGGGGCTGAAACATGTCGACCTTACACATGGACACTCTAGTGCATTAGACTGGTAACTCGTCTTCCCACGCACATCACAGTTTTTACTCGCCGCTATTCCGAACTGAATAAAGGTACAGTTAAGGTAACACAAGGCCATTTTTTAACTCACTTCACCGGAACTCACCTCACTTGAGCACCCCCTTTTTATGACTGATCACTACTGCAATAACCAGTGGTTTCTCCTCCGGGTGGAGGATAGCATACGAGAAAAAGAAACCCAATGATGATGCTGTCACGTTTTTAATAAGGCGGAGAATCAATATACACCACCTCACGGCCTGATACGTGAATGAGGGTTTTCTATTGAAAGACGATAAGAACACGGAACCCTGGTTACTCAGGTACTAGTGATCCATTCCCCATTGATATATAGTAGTTAATATTGTTCAAACAGTCAAAGATCCCTATCTGATTGGGAAATGCTCTCAAAGAAAGAGGTCACATTTGCAGGTTCACTGAAGGTAATGGGCTTCCCTTTATGTAGGATTCTAATTTCTGATGGCCTCACCAGGGCAAATTAAACTTTTTGTGATTTTCAATCCTTCCTTAGAGCAAGGAAGCCTTTTCTATGGTACACTATCTTTAATCTCGTTTTGTGAAATGTCCGTTTTGGAATCGTTCCAAGTAACACAAGGGCTCATCGGTGCTAAGAAAGCACTCAGGCATGCTGCTTAGAGATGCATACTAAACAAAATTGATGGCCTAATAGAATACACAGAGTCTTTATTCAATTTGAACCATCATGAAACAAATCTTGTATTCCCCCTTAAGAAGCAGAAGCAATTATTTAGTAAAGAAGAGCGGGGAGTTTTGATATAGATTCTAACCCTGTTTCAACTCACGCTCCTAAATGTCAATCTGTAAATAATTACATCACTGACTCTCCAACTGACCATTTATGAGTGTTACCATCAATAATTTGTGACAATGGATTCTCCCCTTTAAGGTCTGTGTATCCTTAATTGAGCCAGTCCCTAAGTGCGATAATGCAATACAAACCACAAATATTGAGGTTCAGTGAAAGAAGAAGGATTTAGTGAAGATTATCGACGGGCTTTTAATTGAGTTAGCCGACTTAAAAAAACTGTTTCTCTTCAAAATGCTGAGGTCGATATTTTCATTCATAACCTTCCTATTCAAATTGAATCATATAATCCACTGGGAATGGATGAAAACATGGCCCCCAGGTGCTTCATTCTAGGTCATGGACCGGGAGAAGATCGAGTCCACAGGTGTTCTCATCAGGGTGACTGCATCCCTAGCTGTCCAGTTCCTTAACTTCTAACAAAGTATTGGAGGAGGAGCTGACTATGCCTGCTGGCCAGGTAAAGGGATGGATTAGAACTAGAAATATAGGAACATCAACAATGAGGCACCCTTACCAGCATGTAATATTAACCCAGCACTCGTACATGTTCCTAGGAATTAACTCACTTGTGTGAGTACTCTTACCTCCATTGCTAATACACTCACCCACGGTATCAAAACTAGAGTGCATGCATATAGTTTTAGTGCTGGTAGACACCACTTATTGTCTGACCCAAGTCACACTGCATAGATGGTGCACGTTCCCAAATTCATACCAATTGTGTGGGAGGATCAGAATTCTGTACAGAATAAGTGACCTGGAATACACATTTTACTCTGTCTCTCGGTAATCAGATGACCTGAATTGGTTGATCACTTCTCACCCAGGGAACCTTTTGATTTTTATCAAATTGATTCGAACTGACAGATTTTGGCAGAGGGACTGGTAGCTTTGGACCAATGGACACGCCTTGGCCATGGGACCATCAATTTAAACTAAAACCACCATACCCCCTGAGGAAGGAGGTGGGCCTGACTAGCACTGCTGAACAAGTAGGGGCACCCTTTAATCCATCACATGCTGCAGACACAATGTCTAAATTGTCAGAGAGAGGCTGACTCATTATGAGATATAACATATCTGGTCGGTGTACAATTGGGTCACTGGCAGCTTTCTGAGGTCGCTTCTTTTCCACACTGACAAGGGTGTGCAGTTTGCTCCTATCCCCTTAAGTATCACCAGTACTAAAACATTTTTAGTTTTACTTGCTCACTGAACTCTCCAACATAGTCTATTTTATCTACTTCCAATGACTGTGGGTTTCTATGACTATTGTCTTAGAATGTTGCTGGCTTATTGTCAAAATTGCATGACCCTAACTAGGTCGTGCAATTTTGATAGCTTCCATATATGTGTTTTCCAAGAGACTTGTCCGGTGGACCCAGTATTTAGGTCAGGGTTTTAATTTTCAGTGTGGAAGCACAACCCTCTTTGTCAGGAGAGAGCTTCAGATGGCCTTACTATACAGATCGAGCTGTCCTTAAGATGTACGAATAAAAAGTTTGAAATTCCCCCATTGAATTTATTGGGTGTCTCTACTCCATCTGCAGAATGTTTACACTGATAAATGTCTATAAGCGTAGTCTTGCTATGAATAAAGAATCACCCAACTTGCATCTCCTTGACTCCTATTTGGATCAAGATATGTTGCTGGAAAATAACCCTCTCTGAAGGTTCACCCCAACTTTTGGCCTTCCTCCTCCTTTTTTCTGACCTTCTTTTTCTTGACCGTAGGACTCTGAGCACTTTACCACTGCTGACCACTGCTAAGGTGCATGTGCTTCTTCCCTAAACATGGTAACATTGGTGTATAGATGATTGGCATACTTTGTTTACTTATAAGTCTCCTGTAAAGTGGTATACCATGTACACGGCCTGTAATCTAAAGGCTACTACTGGGCCTGCAGCACTGGTTGTGCCACAGACACAAGTAGCCTTTCTAACCTGTCTTAGGCCTGCCATTGCAAGGCCTGTGTGTGCAGTTTACTGTCTATTCAAATTGCCATTTAAAACCACTTGCCAAGCCTTAAACTCCCCTTTTAGTACACATAAGTCAACCCTAAGGTAGGCCCTAGCTAGCCCTAATGGCAGGATGCTGCGTACATAAAAGTTAGGACATGTACTTTTACGTTTTACATGTCCAGATAGTGACAAACAGCTACATTTGTTTTTCACTACTGTGAAGCCTACTCCTCTCATAGTCTACCATTGAGAATTCCTTAAAACACTTTAAAACTGTAATTCCTCATTAGAAAGGAGTAGCTGCAGCATGTTTCATATCTTTGGAATAGTAAGGAGAAATCCTTTTTAGTGGTAAAGATGGATTTACCATTACTGTTTTAGACATGCCACTTTTATCAAGTGGACATTTCTCTGCTCTTAACTTAGCTCTGTGTGGCTGTAGCCTGTCTCCAATACACACCCAGGGTGGGAGACAGGTACACTTTGTGGCTGTCTAGAGGGAGTGCACAACTACAGGAAGGGTGGGTGTGACAGAGAACTCATCTGCATTCATCTGCTTTCTGACAGCTCTTCCTGGGCAGGAAGGGAGAGGAGGAGCTGACATACCTGAATAGGTAATGTCCTCTTTCCCGCACAAAGGGCTGACTACCCCCCACAGGTAGCTTGGCAGACAGGGCTGGGATGAAAGGGGACCTGTGTACTTCAAGGGCCTGCTATGCAGTCACCTCCCACTTCAAAGGTACATTGGGTATAACTACTGGGGCTCTGACCCTACCCAGACAGTATACTACAGGACCTGTGAAGAACTCTGCCAGAAGTAAAGACTGCTGTGCTACAAGGATTGCCACTCTGCTTGACTGACTGTTCTGAAGGAACTGCTCCTCTGCTTTGCTGAGCTGCCTGCTGGTCTCTGCCCTGCAGAGGACAAGGACTTGACCCATCTCACTTGAATTGAGAGTGACTCCAAGGACTTGCTATCTTGCCCCCTGTTCTGAAGAATCATGTCATCAAAGCGTTCCTGCAACCCTACTGCTGCTGCTGCTGAACTCTGCCATCTGTGAATCCTCCCTATCCTGAGGTGCCAATTGTGACATCATGCCTGGTTCTGCGTAGAACCTTGCTAGGAGTTCTATGTGGAATCTCTCTATGTCATTGTTCTGAAGTTGTCAGTTACTCTACTGCTGTCGATGGCTGAGGTGAATAAAACCGGACCTGATCATTTCTTGGTGTTAATGAGTTAATTACTAACGTGGTAGACACCACATTACTTTGGCGACGAGCATGGTTGTCAGCTCAACATCCAGCGAAGTTTCCTGTAATCTCTTCCATCAAAAAACAGAGAACTGGTGATTTCGCCTCCTCCAGCGGCTGAATTTATTCAAGTTGAGAAGGTGTTTTTAACACTTCTCCAGCGGGGGCAAGCGGAATATCTGGCACGTCCTTTGAAAGAAAAAAACTGGTGAGGAGGTCCGCAGGAGGGGTGTGAGGGGAAACGCATTTGCGTTCCACCTGTATCGTTATTCATAGGCCTGGAATAGTGCTGGAACGCATTTGCGACAACGTTTAAGAAGAATAATAGACGCGCCTACGTCTGTCGTCATGAATGGGCGCCATCTTGCATCGTTGGGAGGTTAAGAAGAGTAGTTTTTTCAGCTGCGTCCTGATGTGCGTCGTCACGCACGGAGGCCATTTTGTCGTTTTGGGAAGGATTGCATTCGGTAACACTGTTTTTGAGATATAAGCTTCACAGTGTTACCGAGTTTGCGTAGTCGGTTACAGGAGCATCATTCTTTTAAATCTGGATTATTGGTGAATGGAACATCCTTGGTGTTTATCAGTAATTATAGTCACTAAGTACTACGGTGAGTAGCACACCTTTTGTTTTAGTGTGCTTTTACATCGTTTGCCTGCACTTCAGTTTCTCTTATTGACATTGTCGGTGATAGGCATTCTTCTGTGTCTTGGAAACTGTCACAGTTCTTTTGCCAATTGACTAGTACAGCGGTGATTGGCACACCATTACGAATTTATGTGTAGCAAGTTTTTCACTCACTCCTCTGTGTCTTGGCAACTGTCACATTTCTTCTGCCAATTGACTAGTACAGCGGTGATTGGCACACCATTACGAATTTACGTGTAGCAAGCTTTTGTTTATTTATTTTTGAAGTTTACTCGTTGCTTCATCTTTACTGAGTACATTTAAAAAATAAAAAAAACTGTGAGAGGTGACACACGTTTGGAGTGACTTAATACTAAGAAAGCCTATAATCCAGTATTTTAGAGGTATGTTTTTGGCACAGTGGAAACAGTTTATTGCTTGAAAATTTAAAAGTGAGTTATGAGTTGTTTTATTTAAAAAAAAAAAAGTGCTAGAGGAATTCATGACAAGGTAACTCTGGTGTTAATGGATCTTCTTATAAGAAGATTTATATTAATGATTGTTTGTTACAGTGTGTAAAAGTGCATTACATCGCTAGTTTTTATATTGATACATGATGCAAAACGTAACCCAGCCACCATTTTTCTTGACTAGCCCAGGAGAACCAACTATAAAGTGGCAAAAGTGGAAGAAGATCTTCGTGAATTATGCGAGAGTTTGTGGAACAAACTTAAGTGCTGAACGAAAACATTCTTTACTGTTACACTGTCTAGGGGAGAGGGACAGGAGGTTCTTGAGCATTTGCCAGAACTCAGTACTGCTGACCAGAGAACATTAAATGAGTATGAAATTTGTATACTACAGTTGAATCGGCATTATCTCCTCGACTAAGCACAATAATGGAGAGATATCATTTTGGGTTACGTGAGCAAAAGAAAGATGAGTCTATTGAGGAGTTTGTCTCAGCTTTAAGAAAGCTTTCTTCTACATGTAAGTTTGGTGGTGCTGTGGAGGAAAGGATAAGGGATCAGTTTGTTTTGAAATGTGCTCATGACAAAATTAGAGAAGAATTGTGGTTAAAAGACGAGCCTCCCTTGGATGAAGTTCTGGCAATTGCCAAACGTGTGGAACACATGATAAAATGTGTAGAAGAGTTGAGTACTGTAAAAAAAAATATAATACTTTGAGCACCAATGTTGAAGAAAGTATAAGTCAGGTTAAAAGTAAAACAGCTGTTGACTGTGACAGGGACAAATCTTATCGTGTTGCTGAAGGTATCTCTTCTCTGGACAACAGACCAATTTGTTTTAGATGTGGCAGAACAGGCCATCTAGCCAATGCTTCGTTCTGTCCTGCTCTGCATGTCAATTGCAGTGCTTGTGGTAGGAAGGGTCACTTTGCCAAATATTGTAATAGCAAGGTGAAAAGGAGGGAATATTCTCAAGTTAAAAATCAACCACAGGTAAAAGAAATAATGTATCAAGTTGATGAGCAAAATGCAAAACATCCTTCTCATGTGGTCTCTATTGAAGGTGTGGAGCTTGAGTTTAAGTTTGATTCTTGCTCACATCTCACCATGATAAGTAAGGATATTTTTGAACAACATTTTAGGGACAAGGTCACTCTGTTGAAAAATGATGTTTCTCCCGTTGGTTATGGTGGTTTACCAATAAAAATGCTAGGTTACTTCTTAGCTTGTATCGAAATTAGTGGACGTATGACTGATGGTAAAGTATATGTGGCAAAGCGAGGGACGTACTTTTAGGGTGGCCTCATCAACGTTTGCTTGGTGTTTTTCTTAATCCTAATGCAGTGCCACAAGTCCAAGTTCAGGTGGTGGATGATTCAATTACCATTTTGGCTGAACGTTTTGCAGATGTTTTTGAAGAGAAACTAGGATGTCTGAAGGGGTACAAACATCACATAAAATTGAGAGAAGGTGCTGTACCTGTTGTGGCAAAAGTAAGGAGAGTTCCTTTGAATGAACAAACCGGTGTTCAGAAAGAGATTGAGCGCTTAGTTGATATGGGAGTCATTGAACCTGTTGAAGCAACAGATTGGTTGGCTCCAATAGTTATTGCTAAGATGGCCAGTGGCGAGTTACGCCTTTGCATTGACTTACGCTCACTCAACAAAGAGGTAGTTGTGGATAGGTTTCCCTTGCCCAACATCGACGAACTGGTTGGCACCTTGGTGGTTGCTAAGTACTTCACCACCCTAGATCTTGCATCAGCATATCATCAAGTGGAGTTAGACAAACCTTCTCAGGATTTGACAGCCTTTTGACACTTATGGGAACCTTTAAATTCCATAGGATGCCATTTGGGCTTGTCTCCGCTGCGTCTGTTTTTCAACGGATAATGTCTAACGTACTCAAGGGTCTTTCAGGGGTGAGGTGTTATCAAGATGATTTGTTGATTTTCGGAAGTACCAAGGAAGAGCATTACTCTAGGGTATGTGCAGTTTTTGAACGTCTGAGGAAGGCTGGATTGACTCTAAAAAAAGAAAAATGTAAGTTTGCTGTGGAGGAAGTCAATTATTTGGGACATTGCATCTCTGGGCAGGGTGTTTTTCCGAAGAAAGAACTGGTTGAATCCATTGTAAAGATTAGTGAGCCTATCAACAAGGAGGAGTTGTTGTCTTTTCTAGGCATGGTAGAGTTTTACTGTAAGTTCATACCAGGGTATGCTGACAAGACGCAAGGTCTTAGGAGACTTACGGGTAAGAGTGTGGTTTTTGATTGGAGCACTGAGTGTGCCAGAGAGTTTGTTGCTATTAAGGAGGAATTAACAAAGGCGCCTTCTTTGCAAGCTTTTGTCCCAGGTGATGAGACTCACATTTTGACTGATGCAAGTGCAAAAGGATTGGGAGCGGTTTTGCTTCAAAAGAACCGTGGTGTTGAACGTTTGATTGCTTGTGCGTCTAGGTGTTTGAGAGGCTCGGAACTTAACTATTCGGTAATAGAGAAGGAGGCATTAGCAATTTTTTGGGCACTAAGGAAATTCAGAAATTTGATTTGGGGTACAAAGGTGAAGGTTCTGTCGGACCATAAACCCCTAAAAGAGGTATTTTCGAAGAAAGGATTAGATTCAATTTCTTCAAGAATTAAGAAGTGGATCATTTCACTTCAGGAGTTTGATTTTGATGTGGACTATTATCCAGGAGTTATCAACAAATCTGCTGACTATCTTGGTTGGTTGATGTCAAGGCTAATGATATGGATGAGGTGTGTCTAGAGGATGACGTGGTTAATGTTTGTGAAGTCACGTTAGGTGCAGTGGATGAGTCAGAGTGGAAAACAGAAATTAGGAATGATCAAGAAATTACAAAAGTTATTGAGTTACTTTTGTTAGGTAAAAACAAGCATCTGGAGAAGCCTTGGTCTTTGATTTGTGAGGAATTGTCGGTTGTGGATGGTGTTCTCGCTAGAGGTACTAAACTTGTTCCGCCTTTGGGTGTGCGTAAGAAGCTTCTATGTCTTGCACACTCTGGTCACCTTGGCATAGTGAAGACGAAAGAATATTTGAGATTGCAATTCTGGTGGCCAGGGATGGATATGGAGATTGAGAGGATGGTGCGTGATTGCATGGAGTGTTGTTCTAGTGACAAAATACTTAAAACAAAGCAGATGCCCATGGTCTGCAGGAAGTTACCTAAACATCCCTGGGATGAGATAGCCATTGACATTGTGGGACCTTTGCATGGTGTGTGTGATACCCCTTATTTGATTGTTGTTCTGGATTTGTATTCCAGATGGATTGAAGTAAGTTCTGTCAGGGATATCTCGTCAGCTAATGTCATAAAGTTCTTGGAGGAAGTATTCAAGAGGGAAAGCTTCCCTAATAGCATTCTCTCTGATAATGGACCTCAGTTTTGTTCCTCTGAATTCCAGTCTTACCTGAAAGATTGTGGCATTACTCATAAACGAAGTTCTGTTTATCACCCAGAAACAAATGGAGCTGTGGAAAGGGTTAACAAGACTCTCAAAGAGAGCATATGTTATGTTATGTTATGTTATGTTATAAAGAATTTATACAGCGCACGTACACCAAAAGGTTTCATGGCGCTACTCTAGAATATGCCGGGACCGATGGGGATAGTTATTCATAAGCCTGCCCGAACAGCCATGTCTTAAGCATTTTTCTGAATCTCAGAAGATCAGTACATGACCGGACCTCCAGTGGAAAAGAATTCCACAGTCTAGGGGCCAAGGAAGCAAACCTACAGCCACCCTGACGTTTTAACTTGAAGGCGGGGATGGTCAGTAGCTGAAGGTGGGCTGAGCGCAAGTTACGAGAGGGAGTATGCCTTGATAAAAGACAGTTAATAAATTTAGGACTCCGACTGTGAAGAGACTTAAAGATTAAACATCCCGTCTTAAAGGCCGTACGTTGGGAAATAGGAAGCCAGTGTAATTTTTTAAAAGGGGTCTGGCTGTTTGCCATCTTGGTTGCTGATGGATCAGTCTTGCTGCTTGGTTCTGGACCATCTGAAGCCGCTTGATTAAAAAAAGTGGCATGCCTAGATAGATAGAGTTGGCATAGTCTAAGTGTGATAAAACCATGGCTATTACAACCTGTACCAACGCTGCATGAGTGAGCAAGCGACTGATCTTTCTGATTTTGCGTAATTGAAAGAAACAGGTTGAGACCACAGCACCAACTTGGGATCTCAACGACAGGTCGTTGTTTATGATAACACCTAGACTCTTGACGGAGGTAGAGGGTTCGGGCGGACATCCAAGTTCCGCCGGCCAATAGTGTGGGCCCCAAAAGATCTTACTACTCCCGGTCAGGACCAACTCAGTCTTATCTGGATTGAGTTTTAAATGATTCTGGTCCATCCAATGGCGAATGTGGAGCATAGTGGCCTGGAATTCCAAGATTGAATTGGGGGAGTTATCTATAGTAAAAGTTAACTGTAGATCATCGGCATAATTGAAGGTAGTTACCTTCCGTGCCTTCAGAGACTGAATCAGGGGTGAGAGGTATAGATTAAACAGGTGGGGGATAATGATGACCCCTGTGGGACCCCACAAGTAGTTGATAGCTTGGGAGCGGTAAATGAATCCAGGCGAACCGATTGAGTACGGTCTTCTAAAAAGGAGCCAATCCAGCTAAAGGCTGGGCCCTGAATGCCGGCCAGCCTGACACGATCCATCAGAATTTCATGATCGACCGTGTCAAATGCGGCCGAAAGATCTAAAAGCACCAGGGCCTGAGGAGTACCTCTATCCGCTTTATCTCGCAGGTCGTCCAGTACAGCTAGGATCACTGTCTCTGTAGAGTGAGCGGGACGGAATCCCGCTTGATGGGGGTCTAGATATTCAGAATGTTCCATAAAATTAGACAAACACTTTGCTACATGAGCTTCCAGGACTTTGGCGAAGTAGGGGAGCAGAGATATGGGACGATAATTTGATAACATCTGGGGGTCTGCTCCCGGTTTCTTTAAAAGGGGAACCACAATTGCATCCTTAAATGCTTTAGGAACACGGCCCTGCGAGAGAGACTCATTCAAGAAAGTCATGATAATACACGACAGTCCAGGAAGAATGTCTTTTAAAATATGAGGTGGACAACAGTCCCTGGGTGAGCCAGATTTGACTCTAGACAGCAGGTCCAGGAAGGACTGGGTGTTGATGGCCAAAAAGTGATCCAAGATAAATGGATTCTTTTTTATAACAGGGGTAGTCTCAGTGGGGCTAAATTTAGGGATACTAGCTTTAATGTTAGAAATTTTCTCCACAAAGTAGGTATTCAGAGAGTCACAGAGCTCTTGAGTAGGTGTAGGTTTAGGTAGGACTCTCGCTGCATTGGATAATTCATTGACAATGGAAAATATTTCCTTCGATCTATTAGCAGAATTTAAAATTCTAGCAGAGAAGTGAGCCGCCTTGGCTGCCATAATCGCTTTTTATATTCATTCCGAGCTTCTAAGTAATGATGTTTCTCATCAGGAGAGTAGCTTAATCTCCATTTCCTTTCTTTCTGGCGAAGGGCCAATTTTTGATCTCTTAGCACCTTAGAGAACCATTTCTGTGCGTCAAGGCGACGAGCGCATTTTAGTTTCCTGAGCGGAGCATGCATGTCACTGGCCTCTAATAGCCATGCTGAAATGTTTGCTTCCAAGATATCGACATTAGTGTCAAAGGCGGGGGATGCGCTAGCCAATGTATCCAGAAATTCCTGTTTGTTGAGGGCACTCCATTTCCTGATCATGCCACCCTCGACCTTGGGGGTCTTGCTACTCGAGGGAATCATTACCGTAAATTTAATTAGGTGATGGTCAGACCATATACATGGTACAATCATGGGCACGGACGTTATAATGTTTGTGGTCCAAGCTTGATCCAGTGTGTGTCCTTTGATGTGAGTGGCTGAGACAAGGTGCTGGGTAAAGTTGAGGTTGGTTAATAGATCAGTCAGTTCAGCAGAATGAGGCCCACCGTGTACGTCATTAGACCAATAATTTAGGTCACCTAATAATAGTATTTTAGCATAATTAGTTGCCAAATTGGCTATTTGTTCACTTAGCAAAAGAGGAAACAGGGGCATGTACTTCGGGGGCCTGTAAACCAGGACACAAATAAGCGGAGTCAAACTAGACTCTAGTTTAATGACCATGTTGTCCACTGCGGGGAGACTTAAGGAGGTAATGGCAGTGAATTTGTGGTCTTGGTGGATAATCGCGGCTACTCCACCACCCATTTTTCCTAATGGTCGATCCACATGGAGGATATAGTAGTCGTGAGGTAGTGCGGCCAATACATCAGGAGTAGAATCAGGATTCAGCCATGTTTCTGTGACAAAAAAATGTCTGGTTTTTCAGATATTAAAAGCAAGAAAACATCCAACTGATGCTTGACTAGGGAACGGGTATTTAGATAATATAAGCAGAGTTCTGTATGTTTAACTTGAGCAGTCCTCAATGCCCGAGGTGTAAACGAAATAAGTTCTGAGATTTCTGGAAAGGATCTGCGTGCTTGAAGGATTTCAAGAAGGCTTAGACGCATACAGATAGCAGGGTTAAGTGGGAGCGACAATTGATGAAAATTCCTAAGTTCCTCTGAGGTATACGTAACAGTTTGAGGATAAATTAGGGCCCCATGGCATACAGCTGGCCATAGCAAGTAATTTGAACTGAAAAGGTGTTCTGCAAGACAGAATTACTGCCTATCGCATGTCTCCTCACACGTCCACTGGAAGAACTCTCTTTGAGTTATTCAAGGGAGGGCCCCGAACTCTAAGCTATGTCCAGGATGGATGAGTCTTAACAAGGGGTTGAAAGACAATCAGATTGGTGAGTGGAGACAGAGAGAGTATGATAAGCAGTTGTCAAGGAAAATGTACTTTGATGATAAAAAATGTGTTCAAACCAGTGATGTGAATGTGGGTGACCATGTAAAAATTAGGGCACCTGTTGGGTGTCAACCCTGGTCAAAGTTTTCTAAAGTAAGAAGAGTTGTCAAGATTTTCAAAAATGCGGTGAAGACTGAAGATGGAAGGATTTGGAACAAGAGCTGTGTAGTTTTGGTTAATTCCAATAATAAACCAGCTGTTAGTCAATGGGGTTGTCCTCATTCTGATTCATCAGTAACTAATGCTGATTCCTCTCTGACAAGGTCTCGTTCTTGCTCTGCTAATGTCAGACAGAGGAGTCAGAGAGTGTGCAAATTACCTTTGTATATGAAAGACTATGTCTGCTGAGTTTTTCTTATCAGTTTTGTTCTCTTCCTCTTATGAAGTGTAATTTATGGCTTGCAATTTTCTATCACTGGTTTTCGTTCTTTTTATTTTTGTTAAGTTTTCTTTTGGTTGTAAAGAAGGAAGATGTGTGACATCATGCCTGGTTCTGCGTAGAACCTTGCTAGGGGTTCTATGTGGAATCTCTCTATATCATTGTTCTGAAGTTGTCAGTTACTCTACTGCTGTCGATGGCTGAGGTGAATAAAACCGGACCTGATCATTTCTTGGTGTTAATGAGTTAATTACTAATGTGATCATGCTTCAAAATAAACGCAGTAATGACTTTGCGCTGATTGAAACTGACGCATTGCCCTTCAATGCCGACGCAGGAGCTGATCAAAGACATCGCCTTGATAGACTGCACGGCTCGATACCAACGGGCAGCATGGCTCAACATCAACGCAGTACCTGCATCGTAAAGGGGTTAGATGAAGATGCTTTCATTGATGGTACGGTGTGGGTGCCAATGCTACACCTCCATCCACGGGATCACCAACGAGGCAGCGCCTCCTCGACTCCTCGCATCAAGTCTTTGAAATCAACGCTTTCTCCATTCAAGGTACTTTGTCAGCATGACCTGTCTCAGGACTGCTGCAAAACCAGCTCCCAGTAACAAAAACAGACCCCACCACTCAAAAACCAGCCCCCACCCTTCTGGCCCACTGGGAAAACGCCCAGTGCCCACAACGGCCAGTCCGGCCTCGTGTGTAGAGTATTTTTGTGGTGTTTTCATTGTGTTACTGTGTGTGTGTGTGTTGCACAAATACTTAACACATTGTCTCTTTAGATAAGACTGACTGCTCAGTGCCAAGCTGCCAGAGGGTGAGCACAGGTTATCTTTTAGTGTGTATCTAGCTTGCCCTGACTAGGATTGTGGTCCCTACTTGGACAGAGTGCATATCTCTGCCAACTAGTGGCCCAATTTCTAACATATGTTCAATAGTAACACTGTGTTAATCTGTGACTTTCATGTCAATTACAAACCCTTGAAAGGTTTAAATTCCTTGAGTGACCAAGACGACAAAGCATTCAGAATACCAACTTTAGAATCTAACCCAATTATATATTGGTCTTCAGCAGCCATCTAACTAAATGCCTGACCTTATCGAAAGCACCCAGAGCATGTAATGGACATAGTGTCTCAGACATGATGATGGCCCATACATTTAGAAGAGGTAACTGTAAGTGGAACATTGATTAAATATGGCTATACATCAAATTATAGTTCTCCTTAAATTAAATGGTGGTCTAGGACAAATGGGATAGTGACCATTTCCACTTTTGCTCACCCTTAAGGGAATGTTGCCTGAGAGTAAAGGCTGGGTTGATTTAAATGTGGTGTTTTTACCAGCAACTACGAATAGCCTCAGAGGGGTAAACTGTCCAACTATTGTAAACAATTCAAAAACTTTAGCTAATGTTTACAACACTATCTTGGCAGTTCTGGTGGCACCTGAACACGGTCCATGGAGTGAGACCCCAATTAAGGCAGCTTTTTTGATCTATTACCAGCACTAAGGGAACATTTTTGAAGGGGTTCTAAGACACAAACAATGTAGAAAGAAGAGGGCTTCGTGGGACTCAAAGGACTGCAGGAAGGTTAAATTAGAAGTTGTGACTTCAGTGAAAAGCCTCAATAGGGAGGAGATTATACAATATCATGAGGTCTATAAATGGGCCCTGGTTGGTAGTGGAAGTGGGAGCAGTCTTATTGCATGGATATGCTGGAGGCTGTACACAGGAAAGACAAATGCTCCGATGGGAGTTTGCATACATCTAATCTGGTAGAGTTTACAATCCCACCAAAGGTATGGGAGAATCACTTTTAAGAACTTAATTCTGTTCCAGGAGTCAATCCATGACCCGAGTCACTAAATCCACCCACTTCAAGGGTAGCACTCAGGTGTTCTAGTCCACCAATTCTATGTACATTACAGGACATTTGTTTAGCAGTCCAAAGCTTGAAACCTGGGAAGACTCCGGGGCCCAACAAAAATATGAGTGATTTTTATAAATTAGAACCACTGACCATGTCCCAAATATCAACTTGCTTCTCAAATGCTATTATGACTGGATCTTGGAGGGTGGAAATTATCCCCATAAACAAAAAGGGCAGGA
The DNA here is from genome assembly GCA_963921515.1 of Calotriton arnoldi. NCBI lineage: Eukaryota > Metazoa > Chordata > Amphibia > Caudata > Salamandridae > Calotriton > Calotriton arnoldi. Next base: position 21,442 of record CAWUFW010018441.1, read on the forward strand.
AAGATTTCTCAGTGAACTTTCTGCCCATCAGCTTGTTGGACAACCTGCAACATGTTTTCTGGAAGCAGGTGCTGGAGAAATTGCATGACAGAATGGATATTAGACAATTTATTACAGAATAAACCTCCAAAAGCATGGATTCAAGGCCCTGTGTGAGCCCTTTAGATCAGATTTACATTTTGCAATGAATCATTGGAAATACAAGTCACTCAGACTGGATCATCAGTATGACGCCTATATAGATTTTAGGGCAACTAGTACCCATATCCACTCAGTGGAAAGTGCTTTACTCAATGTTCCAGAACAGCTATTAAGAGTAATTATCTGTTTACACTCTGATAAATAGCCACAAGTAAGATGGGAAAGGAACGTGGAGTTAAATGACAGCATCAAAGTGCAGAGATTTGTTAGGTAGGGGTGTGTCCTCGTGCCTACACTATTTATTTCCTTTACATAAATGATGTCAATACATTTTTTAATACCTGCCAAAACGATTTAAATTAGCCAACGTAAAATCCCAGCACTGATGTATGCCAATGCTATGCTTCTATTTTCTAAAACCCCTATCAGATTAAAATCTTTGCGGAATCAGTATGTTAGTTTTTGTAATCAGAGTGATCTCGAAATAAATACTGCAAAAACAGGGTATAGTACTTTTAATCCACATAGAAATTTCATAAGTGGCTTCATGGTTAAATGGAAATGCATTAGAGAAAATAAACGGTTTTTGCATAGCTGCCAAGTTTTAAGATTGCTTATGTGTGACATTTCTAAGAATTAAGTGCGCTTATGAGTGACACTGTAGTGCCAAATGTGTGACACTTCGAGTGCAACTTTCTCACACGTGAAACCAAGGAATAAGGTCCATTTAGATAGATAAATATCTGAAATTACTGCCTTCTCAATAGTAAGAAGCCCTAGAGAAGACCTAGAAACTGCTGTAAACCCCTGAAATGGAGCGTCATTAACCCATTTTGCATTTCTAAAGTGGTCTTACTGTGGTGATTTCTAGAAAGAGTCTGGATACCTTGTGATGACTGCCATGACGGCTGCCTGATCACTTTTGAGGAGAACTTATCAGACCCTATTCTGTAATGACTATGGATTGCTAGACAAACCTCTCAGCGGTTACTGAGAAAGCGGTACATCACCCATTCATCGTTAGGGTTGAGACCTGACCAATATTCCAACACTGTTTCACTAGCATGGAGGGTATTTTTATGCCAGTGCAGGTAAAAAATGGGGAAAACCCTTCAACACTCGCATTTTTCCCTTTGGAATATGAACCAGCAGCTCCAACAATGTTTTTGAGTTGTCTAAATTTGCCATAAATGAGCCACCACGGCAGAACCACTTAGTTAAAAAAAAAGAAATAATGCAGAACATCTCATTATGTTCTTGAGACTTTAAGCTGTTTCAAATGGCTGTCATTTTTCTTTGAAAAAGATAGCAGTCGCTGATAGCCAGACATGCCTCAGGCAGGCCGTGAATATGGGTCTTTGGGGGCGGGGCTGTCCCTCAAGCCAGTGGTGCCTGCTGCGCCAGCTGTCATCGCTGATCTCGGGTCAAGGCTCTGGAACATTCGATGCTGGTACGTAGCTGTGATTATAAGGTACCTCAGGACTGGTAGGTCGGGCGCTGGATCCCATGAGCATTGCGGCTACAAAATTGTGGGGCATATTCTCAAGGACTTATCGCCGAGTTAGCGGCACTTTATCGCAGCCAAAGTGGTGATAAATTCATCGCACCATTCACAAGCTGGTGCTAACAGCCGATATCACCAGTATTCCTGCGATAGCAGCCGCAAAAAACATTGCCACGGATGACACCGGCAACTAACGCTAATGAGATGCAGAGTAGGCGTTCCCGTGCAAAAACCAGCGGAAACACCACTTCGCAACATTCCCAATGACCAGCCAGAATGGCGATAAGAATCAAAAACATGCGATAAGGCACGTTAGCAGCATGGATTTAACACCTGCCCCTACCTGGTTTAAGTCGGACGACAACCTGCACCATAAAAGGGAGCCCAGCCCACAGCCACACCAGAAGAACAACAGATGCCATGGAGCTACTGATCATGCAGCTCAGAGCGCCAAGAGGGCCACAACACCCACCGCCACCACACCCAGGACCCCCACCCCCCCAGGACCCTCCCCCCGAACTACCACAGAGGGGGCGCAGACAAAGACACCGGACCTTCCGAATTCACACCAGCCTGGGAGACTTAACGCCGGAGGAAGTCATTGCCCACTACAGGCTCAAAAGGACAACCATCCTACCCATCCTGATCATCATTGCCCACAGGCTGACGGTACCAACACAGCGGAGAACCAACATCCCTCCGCAGACAAAGCTGCTGGCCGTGCTGCACCTGTTGGCCTCTGGGACCTTCCAACCAACAACTGCCAGAGTCGGAGGAGTCTCACAGCCAGCCCTGTCAAAGTTCCTCACACCTGTCCTGGATGCCATCATCAGCTTGGTACCCCAGCAACTTTACTTCCCACACACTGCGCAGGAACAGCTGGAGCCCCCAAAAGGGCACAGTCTTTCTGGCCCCCAGGAAGCAGATAGGGCAATAGCTCCCATATCTGCTCCCCAAGAGGAGCAGAAAGCCCACTAGGCACCGGGGATTTTTTATATGTAGGGGTGGGGGCTGCCCAGAATGGGTATGCCAATGCCCCCACCCCCAAAATAAATTGCCACAGTCTTTCTGCCCCCCGGGAGGCAGATGGGGCATTAGCCCCTTATCTGCCTTCCCGGGGGTGCAGAAAGCCCACTAGGCAGCAGGGATTAGTTTTTTTTCGAAGTTCAGGGATGAGGCTGCCCAGAATGGGCATGCCAATCAATGTCCGCACCCCCAAAAAAGGGCACAGTGTTTCTGGCCCCCAGGAAGCACATGGGGCAATAGCCCCTGATCTGCTCCCCAGGAGGGGCAGAAAGCCCACTAGGCACTGGGGATTTTTTTTATACGTAGGGGTGGGGGCTGCCCAGAATGGGCATGCCAATGCCACCACCCCCCAAAAAATTTAGCCACAGTCTCTCTGCCTCCCCCGGGAGTAAGATGGGGGCAATAGCCCCTGATCTGCCCCCCCCCCCCAGCCCAATAGGCGCCAGGGATTATGCTGGTTGTTTTATCCATAGGGGTGGGGGCTGCCCAGAATGGGCGTGCCAATGTACCCACCCCACCAAGAAAATGCCCACAGTCTTTCTGCCCCCGATCTGCCCCACCTCCAGGGCCGCAGAAAGCCCACTAGGCATTGACCTTTCCCCCAAGTCTCCCGATAATAATTGTACCTTACTTGTGAGGGTAGGCCTAGTGCCCGCAGCAGGAAACGTCCCAAAATGCAATGTGGACACATCACATTTTTCCACTGAAAACAGACCCTTTTTTCGCGTTTTAGGAGCGCAACCTTTCACAAAACATTGCTTGTTTAGCATAAGGAGGCTCATTTTTGGAGAAATGTCTGGTACATTAAGCATTTTTGAGCTTGAAGGGTCAGTAGCATTAGTGAAGACTGGAAACACTGTAGCTGTAAAAACTGAATACTTATTCCAGTCTCAACGCCTCGCACAAGGTTGCAAGAATCCTGCTGTCAATCAACTAGGTCCTCAACTCTGATTATAACATCAATCAGAAATCTAGTGCAAATTCAAGGGGCAAAAGGGGTTAGGTCAGGATCCCTGGGAAAAGAAACTACAATGACAAGTGGAAGAGAAAAAGTGGCTCTGAAATTCCTCCTCTTGATTTGCTACATACGGGTTTCATAGAATAAAACATGTTATTTTCAGTAATGCTCCCCCTTGTTTCAGCCCCTTTTTTTAATACCAGTAATAAATAATAAACTATTATTGACTGTTATAATAATAAATACGCTCACCCTTGCTGCAGCCTGAGGCAGTAACTCATGGCTGGCAAAGATGCATAGAGGCACCTGCAACAGTCATCAGCGAGATTGACCAGGACTAGCAAAGTCCTAGCCTTGGCCTCTGAATCCTTCCAGGCCTCAAGACCTCCCCATTAGTGGCATGCTATAGTGTCACTGGTACAGGTAGCCCTGGCGCTTTTGTGGTAATCCCTACTGTGCCCAGGGCTACCCATCAGTCATGCTGTCAGCTCATCCTCTCCAATCTCATCACAGGGGAGAGGGGTTGGCAAGAACGTCATTCACCGCACCCTACCTTATGACAAGATGAGGTGAAAAAGCAAGAAACTGACAGCTGGAGCACATGCATCACTGTGCAGACTCCAACTTTGTGCTTCAGTTCTTGAGGCTGGAAGAAGCTGTATATCTGCCCTGAAAGTCTATCCAATACCATTATCTGAAGCCCAACTGGTCAGTTAGCTGAAGGTAAGTAAGTAAAATAAACCTGTGAAATGCTGTGTGAGAGTGTATGTGAGCTGTGTATATGAGTGATAGTGTAACTAAGTGAGATTGAATGAGTCAGAGGGAGCGGGAATAAGTGAGACTAAGTTAGAATTAGAGAGTGAGTTAAAGTGAGTGTGAGCTAAAGTGACTGAGTGAGTGAGAATGAAGAAGAGTGAAGGCGGTAATTCTTGCTATATGATGTACCTAGATAAAGTGCAGGCACACAAGCTGTAATTCCTGGCATATGGAACAGCTGTGGCAAAATGCTGGTGCTGACATACTGGGCATAATTCTTGGTACAAGGGAAACCTATGGCAAAATGCAGGCACTGGCAAATTGGAGGTAATTCTTGGCATATGGGATGCGTGACCCAGGGCAAAATGCTGGTGCTGGCACACTAGAGGTAGTTTGTTGTCTATGGGACCCCAGTGGTAAAATTCTGGGACTGGCATATTGGAGATCATTCTTGGCACATGGGACACCTATAGCAAAATGCTGGTGCTACCATACTCAAGATAATTCTGGGCATTATGGATAACAACTATGGCATTTTAGGCAGGGGACACAGGTAACCACAACAAAATTCTGGCCTTGACATAGTCGAATGGTATTTTTGACCTTTGTTTCACCCATCACATATATATGGATACAGTCAATTGCAACATTGTGCCACTGGCATACTGTATGGAATTCTTGGCATTACCAGAGTGCCCATGGCATACATATGGGACCCATCCTTACCAAAATAATTCTAGCCCTGACACATGGAGATAATTATTAACATATAGGGGCACCCACTGCACATTTTGAATTAAAGGGGGTCAAACGTTTTCATTGACTTTGCACAACTTAAAGTACTTCAGTATTTAGTAAGTGCACCTTGAAAGGCAATGGTTTTTGAGCAAGTTTATGTGAAAATTCTGCTTTACAATGCACTTTAACCTCCTTTTTAAAAGGTTTTTTAGGGGAGACACCCCATGAACCTTCCTTGAAGTTGGGCATGCTCGCTTTGCTTGCTGACTGGAATGCAGAGCAAGTATTTCACCACTCCACTTTCAAAGCAGCTTTTTGACTTTGTTCAACACCTGTATGTAAGGGACAAACATTATTTATTTTCTTATTTGATTTCTATTATAGTGCTATGTGTCACAGTGTAGGGTGACATAGCGATTTACATCATACTCACATATTGTACATATGAAAATGAATCATTCAAGTGTGTAAATCAATTCGTAGTAAATGTTACATTAGACAATGATGGTTACAAGGTGTAAAAGTAGCATATCTTCCATATTGGTTGGTATGATATGTTAAGAGTGCTTGGTCTGGTGAAACACAGGCAAGAATTAAAACATAACTCAGTGGTTGGGGTTGTCTGCACTAATAAGATTTTATTACTACCCAAAGAACCTTTTTTAGCAATATCAAAATAAAAAAAGATTGATTAAAAATGAAATAAGTTTCTATGCTTTGCAGTTTGCTTGCAGCTCCTTGATGCTGGTTCATAGCGCACTGTGCTGCAGTGGAAGGATTATAACTAGGGGCACTGGAATTATGTGATTCAGCAGCCATGGCATTTTTTGTGTAATTATGCATTTGCCACATTTGCCACTTAATTCTTCATCTACTGCATAATATGCAGATTTTAAGAAAATAATTCTTTATAGCTCAGTCAATTTGAAAGTTACAAAAAACTTGGCGATACGTGTTCCTGCGCATTAGAAGGCCATTCTCAAATGTGGCTAGTCATCTTTCAGTTGTTATTGCTGTATTTGATATTAATGAGGTAAAACGTTATAAAGTGACAAAATAATAAAACATTACTGTCAGAAAAGTTGCATAATTTGTCTTTTCTTGCCCCAAAATTTAGTCAACTGCCGCATAATTTGGTCCTCCCTATCGCATAATTCCAATGGCAGTGATTATAATTTATAAGCTGCAAGTAACAAAAGGACTCTGAGCAGTAACCCATTGACCTTTGTACATAAAATACACATTTTTGATCTGCAAGCTACACCTTGTGTTTGCAGAAGGCATGTAAACCCTCTCTGCTAAATTATTGATGAGTTAAACCTGACTAGACAAAACACAGATCTCTCCAGCAAGTACATGCTACAAGTATTTACATGAGCACCAGTTACATTATACTGGCACACATTAACATTTTATATTTCTAATATGAAATTAGAAAGCAACCTCGACAGCAAACCCAGTGCCAAGCTGCAAAAGTGTCCGATCAGGAAAAGTAAGAGGCACAACCTAGCAAAGATTTTAATTCCCTAATCTGTAGCTCACGTTGCTAGCATAACCAACCCCTTAAGAAACTCATCCAGTTCCTACAAAGCACAATGGGGGATATTCTCAAGAACGCGTGTTAACTATCGCCAAAATCGCTTAACGCAACTTCTCACATCGCAGTCCATCACGGGAAAATAACACCGTGTTAACGCAGCATTCACAACACGGTGGCAGCAAGCGATAGCCTCACGATAACGCCAAAAATGACCGCGTTAAAATCAACGCGACGCCGAAAAATGCGAAACCGCAACGCGAAAAAGTTGCGACAACCCAAATCGCGAAACAAAACCAGTGATAACCAGCAACAGGCCTGCGATTCCCACGCGACATGCACCATAACAGCAGAGGAAAAAAAGATAACAAAATTTAACTGCGTACCACCATGGATGCACCCGGACCGAGTGCACAGGACAACGCGAACCCCACAAGCCCCACAGACGACCAGCCAGGAACCCCGGGGCCAGGGAAGGGCAAGGAGAAGAGGAAGAGGGAGACGGGGTTCAGTCCGCAGGAAAACCAGATCATCGTCACGGAGGAGACAGAACACAACCAACAACTGTACGTCACCTCCACTGTGTCATCGGCAACACAAACGGAAACATGGCAGTACATCGTGAACAACGTGAATGCAGTCGGAGTGTCGAGGAGGACAATGGAAGAGGTCAAGAGGCGCTAGAATGATGTGAAGGGCAAAACCAAGAAGAAACACTATGCCAACTTGAAAGCAGCAACGCAGATTGGAGGTGGGGGACCAGCAGCACACCAGGAGCTGGATGACAGTGAGAAAATGGTGGCCACAGTCATCAGTCGGGATACAGTGCCAGGAGTTGGGGTTCGGGACACTGCTCAACCTGACCTGACACAACATCAACAGGGTGAGTACCGACCAGGGACTGGGGGACGGGGGAGATGGGCACAATGGTTCACATGCACAATTAAGTAGAGCACACTGCACACCCACAGTGACTCTGGAACATGTCCCTGATCCCCGTGCCACACAGCAGCATTAGTCAGAAACTCAGGGAATGTGTGTTGCATTGAATTTATTTGCACATGCTGTGCCTGTGGTCATTTTGCACTGTCTCATGATTGCCAAGCACTGAGACAATGTGACGTCCTCATGTGAAGAAATTGTCAATGATGTTGTTCCTACAGGCTATTCCTGCTGCAGCTGCAGTGGGGTTTGGTCCACCTGCCTCATCTTCCTTATCATCGTCCGGTGCATCTGGCACTCGTAACCATGGGGCATTGGTGCGTACACATATGTTGTGCAACACACAACATGCAACGATCATCTTGCACACGATGACTGGGCTGTACAGGAGCCTCCCACCTGTGATGTCCAGGCACCTGAAACGTGACTTCAACACGCCAAATGTGCGTTCCACGATGCCCCTGGTGCGTTTGTGGGCCGCATTGTACTGCCTCTGGGCCTGTGTGTTCGGGGCTCGGAGGGGTGTCATCATCCAAGGGCAGAGTGCATATCCCTGATCAACGGTGACAGTGCAGAGAGACATGAGTCAACAGTTGGTTCTGCATGATTTGTTGGCAGGCTCACTAGTTCATTGGCATGTGATATGTGTGTCATAATGATTCCAGTTTGACATGTACTGCTAGTAGCAAATGAGCGCCATCAATGTGTATTACGTAGCCTCACTGCTGCTCCTCCCTCCCCCGAGCCTATTTCCTCGTGTGCGCTGCACGCTTGCATCACCTGCACTCCTACGGCACACCATTGTCATGCCTGTCTGTGCATGTCCACAAGCCTGACAATGACACTGTGATGTTGGCCGTTGAAGGTGGGCGGCCACGTGTGTGTAGGCCTATGGTAAGGATAGGGCGGACACAGATGTGGAGTTCATGGCTGGCCGAAGTCGCGATGCGGTCGAGGCAAGACCTTTGGCACATGCTGCGGTAATAGCGATACACACACAACAGTTGGCTTGTATGATCCCGGACCCCCAGTGGGCTTGCGCTCATTCATTAATCCCTTCGTCCGAGCCCGCACTCGGGGGCATGTTACATTGCAACTTTGTCCATTGCGGGACGGGTGGCGCCGACACCACAACAAAGACACACGCATTAGGTACTAAATTGGCAAGCCCAACACTTAACAATGCCCAGAGCCCCGGGTGATCATCCACACCCCTACGCTGGACTGCCGTGACGCCAGCCCACTCCGGCAACGCCTACAGGGGGTACGACACAGCTACATGTCCCAGGTCTACCCCACTGCCTGAGGTGACATGGTTGCGTCTGCTGTACACAGCACAATGCAATGTGGTAGGGCCCGGGGCCCTCATGCACACACAATGACCACACGGACACACGTAGATAGTTTGTGGAACTGGCTACGGGCACGTGCGCCCAGACCCTTTATTGCCAGGGTCACATGTCCAGTGACGCCTGTGCTGGATAGGTGTGGGGTGAGTGTAAGCCAGCCCTCAGGGAGTTGTTGGCGCTGGCAACAACTACAACAGTGATCAGACAATCAGAAGTTCACAGTTCAAACAGCAAGGGTCCACGACTTGAGCTGCACAGAGTTAGTGGCCACGGATGCACTGCGGCCGGCACAGGCACACCGCCATGGGACGGTGACTACCAGTGCACTGAGGTAGGGCCACGAGCGCTGAGCGAGTTCTCGTCGATGTCCAAGGGGAATGTCGCAGAGGGTTTCGGGGGACAGTGGAAGGTGTTCTTCCAGGGCATGATACAGAGGGCAGTACCAAGCAGACACATGCAATATGGAGGAGATGAATGCTACAGACTCATGTTTAACACCAAGTCATTACCAGCCACATGATGATGAAGACAACCCCCAGGCCATTGACTGAGATGCCACCAAAGTTCAACCGGAGGGTGTCCATGAATTTCGGGGCACAGAGTTAGTGGCACCAGAGCTGAAAGGGGATGCAGTCTGCGATGAGGCCTGTACAATGGTATAAACTCTGCCATAAATAGATCAAGGCTCAGTTCCAAAAGTGTAACCTACTTGACCGTAGTGTGGGCCGGAGGCAGCGGTCAGCAGGGGCCCCCAGCCACGTGTCCTTGGCTTGCGATGCACAGAGTCAGTGGCACCAGGGCAGTTGTTGGTGGGGTTCGGTCACCTCCGTAACGAGGATCCTGTTTGTCATCCGGACTGAATCGCGTCTTCCTCTTACTCCTCTCCTAGCGTGCAATGATACGGACTCTGCCATTGTAAAATCAAGACTCAGTTCCAAATGTGTGACCTACTTGACCGCAGTGTAGGCCTGAGGCAGCGGTCAGCGCGGGGCAACGGCTGTTCAGGCAGCTCTTCCTGGTACTCTCACACACGACGTTGGAATGCCATATGGCGATGATTCGTGGTTGACGGAGGTAGCGGCACCAGAGCTGTGCGTGTGTGCAGCCTGCGTCTATGCCGTGTCCTGCCTGGTACGGATTGTATTGGATTTGTGTGAGGCCTGCTGGACCGCAGTGTAGGCAGTACACAGGTGACTCCAGCGGTGCTGGGCCGCAGTGTAGGCCGAAGGCAGTAGTCAGCATCTGCCCACAGACACGTGTCGTTGGAATGCAATGCATAGAGTCGGTGGCACCACATCGTAGGGAGTACGGTGATATAAACCCTGCAATAAACGTATGTACTCTGCCATTGAACAATCAAGACTCAGTTCCAAATGTGTGACCTACTGGACCGTAGTGTAGGCCGGAGGCAGCGGTGGAGTACGTCAATGAGAAAGGAGTAATGGGGGGCCTGTGTCGCGGAGGCCGTGATGGTCTGAGGAGGCTGCCATAGTCGCGGGCCTCGGGCTTGGAGCTTGCACCGGCACGTGGTGGGCCCTCTTGACACACGCTGGTGTCGGCAGGTGAGCAGTGCGGCCTGGCTGCGCTGGGGCGGGCATGACGCGTTTTGGGACCAGCGGCCTGGGTGCAGCAGGCGCACAGGATCGCAGGCACTGCCGCTCACGGCGTCGGCCTCGTGGCGGGGTGAGAGGCGCAGCCCTGGCAGACACGTTGGCCATTCCGGAAGAGAACCACGCCCAGAGTAACGGGCTTTTATTCACACCCCTATGCTGGCCTGGCGTACGCCGGGCCAGCCCACTCAGCGCACGCTTACAGGGGGCGTAACAAGCTACATTTCCGCATTGTTCCCCGCTGGCTGCAGTTACATGGTTGCGTCCACTGTCCAGAACACTCCAGACACCAGCAGTGTATGTCGACATGGAAGTGTCTGTGGTCTGCATACTGCGGTCTGTCCAGCACATCCACTCCACACTTGGCATTGTGTGCATTCTTATTCATGGGTCACTTGCCTCCTTCGCACATGCTGGGTTCCCACCTCTCCCCACATTCTGCTATTGTGTGGCTGAGGTGCCATGCCGTTGATGGCTTGTGTAGATGGCTAGCCTAGGTTGCCACAGAAAGTAGTGTTGTCGTGTTTGGAATGTGGGGATGTTGGTTGTCATGTTGTATGTAATTTTGTGACGTGTGAATTCCCAGAGTTGTGAGTCGTCTGAATGTGGTGTTGAGGTGTGTGTTGTGTTCCGTTGGTACTTACCGACGAGCAGTGCATTCCCATAGGTGGCATCCTGAAAGTGCTGGTTGATGATGGACTGTCGGAAGATGAAGGAATCATGCACACTGCCTGGGTAGTTGGCGACGACATTGGTGAAGAGTCCCCGGTGGTCCACTATTGCCTGCACATTGATGAAATGCGTGTGTTTCCTGTTGCGGTAATTGTGTGCAGTGGCGGCAGGGGGCACGAGGAGTACATGTGTGCAGTTGATTGCCCCCAGGGGAGGCATAGGAGTGGCATAGGAGTGGCACAACGAGGAGAAATATTTTCATTTCTCCTCTTTTTTTCTTCTTTCTATGCATACTGGGGATCTGATGTGGCCACTATTATCACACTAAAACTATTAGTAGCATGATCTGATTTTCACTGAACATAAGTAGCTCTATACAAAAAGTTAGACACTCGCGGTTTGGAGGAAAATAAGCACGCTTTATGAAAAACTGTATAATTGTGCAAAATTAATGAATGTGGTGCTCTTTATTGGTTAACATGTAATTTTAGTCAATTGAAGTGGCAAATAATGAAATTCATTCATGTTTTAATAATATTCAAAAATGCATATTAGTCAAAGCATTTTTACATATTATGGGCCTCATTTACAACTCCCATTTCACTGCCAGTGCGTCACATTATTTGACTCATCGGCAGTGCAATGGGCTTTCCCATATTTACAAGGCCACCTAAAGTCACCCTGCGTGACTTTTCATGGCCTTGTAAATATGGGCCCCTTTCACGCATTACTCAGCGTGAAAGTGGCGTTCCATGGGTGTTGCTGTGGGTGTTCTCATGCAGCATCCATGGAACCTGACACATTCCCAGATTTACAACGTTTTGTAAAGCTGGGAATGCATCAGAATCCTATACCTCCCTAGGGGAGGCCTAGTAGTGGCACAACGAGGAGAAATATTTTTATTTCTCCTTTTTTTCTTCTTTCCATGCGTATTGCATAATGCAAAAATGTTACTCTGTTGCAGATGAGGCATGCATATCAGTCCTCAGCAGCATGTCCTTTGCATTAAGAAGAAATCTGTTTTCCGTTACAATTATCTTAACTGACACATTAGTACACAACTATAGTTCAACCAAAGTTTTGCATGGTTGGACGAAGTTCAACTTGGGAAGTGAAGTAGTCAGACAATGCTTTTCCAGTTGCATTCCAAATATATCAAGATTTCGTTACACCATATTTTTCACTGTTAGTTTCCACATTTTACTGTAAAGTTTAACATTAATGAAATAAGGATTTAATATAAATATTAGCTTGGAAAATCCTGTGAACAACAATGTTTGACCGTTGACCCTTAGGGTGGTCTTCCCCTAAACTTTCTGCCTGACCCCGTTTTTGTTGGCCTTAGCACTCTGTGCACTTCACCACTGCTAACCACTGCTCAAAAATGTGTGCCTCTCCTTAAAACATGACAAAACTGGCTTGCACCCAATTGGCACATTTAATGTAGATTTTCCCAGTAATTTATGAAAGAAAATATTAACTTTATTAGGGACACACAGGCGAGTATTATGCTTTTTTATCTTGCATTTATTAACATAGCAGCAGTCAAGACAGTAAAGCTACGAATTCCATGAAGCTTAGAAATAATCGAGCCGCTGGGATACAAAAAGTAATCGTGGTTAGCCACCAATAGCATACCAGTAACAGTGTATATCCCCAAACTTGACGAGAAGCATCCCTCTTTTCTTGTGCAGGATAGTTAAATTGAACCATAAAACAATGAAAAAATAGATAACACAATAGAAAAAGCCAATGTAAAAAGTAAAGGGTTCATGGCAAAAGTTCTTGAAACCGAAGCTCTGGGAGGAATTAATGGATACAGCCAGAAGAACACCAGGGAGATCCATCACAGAAGTAGTGGGAGGTAAAAATCCAGAAGGTACTGTGGTGTCCTTAGGAGGAAGCAGGTGGAAACTAACCCTGGGCAAAGCACAACGCTACGCTCGAGTAGTTTGCGAAGTTTGCGCTTACTTCGCACAACGCGAATTGCACGTAGCACAGTGCAAACACGCGTAGCGTAGTGCAGCGGATCATTTGCTTGCTCGCGGTCCTCAACGTCAAGTTGGCGACCGCGAGCAAGCAAAATGACATCCCGGCGAGACTTTTTCCTCGTTCGTGATCAGCAACATCAAGTTGCCGATCGCGAGCGTGGAAAATAAAACTCCCGGCGAGATTCTCAACGCGGGGAGGTCAGGTTTCTCATTGCAGTGGTCGCGTATGCTCGCGACCGCTCGCGATGAGAAACTACCAGTCCGCGTTGAGAAGCTGCCGCTCGAGTAAAAATCTACTCGAGCGGCAGTAAAGACAGTTCGCACTGTGCAAGATGCCTTTTTCAATGATTGCACAGTGCAGACAAGCATCCGGCACTGTGCAATCATTGCGAACAGTGCACTACGCAGTTCACGTAGTGCTACGCGTAGTGCGAACTGCACTTTGCGTAGCTCGCGTAGCGCTACTGCGAACTACGCCCAGGCTTAGTGGAAACACTAGTGTAGCTGTCAGGGAGGGAAAACAAACACCCAGTTACCAAAGTGTTGAGGTGGGATAATACTCGCCTCTGTGTGCTCAATAAAATTAAGACTCTCCTTTATAAATTACTAGGAAAATCAAAATTTTATTTCAGGACAGGAGGTTCCTATTATGCTTGCTTAAAACATGTTGACTATAACAGAAGAAGCAGTGTGAATAGGGTTGCAATAGAATGTCCGGAAAACATTATCATTAGAGCATTCAGCTGATCTCAGAATGTCCACTAATCTGGAAACTCCCCAGAAAGCTTTAGAAGCCATGGCACCCCTGGAAGAGTGGGTCCCAAAAACAGAGGCGTCAATACCTGCTAAAGACATAACCCATCTGACCCTGTGAGCAAGGTTGGGGGAAGAAACAGGATTGTGGGGTTTCCTGAAGGAAATGAGCAGATGGGAATGAGAGGACGTTATGAGATCAAATGTCTGTTTTTCACACACTTTATGGCAGTGTCCAACACAAAGCTTGGGTTGATCCAGGAAATAAGGATAACACACTGTGTTTAAATTAGTCTTAGCGTGCTTGTTAACTGTGAACATAACCCCAGAAGGGATAAATTGGTGAGAAGAAACATCTTGCGCCTTAACATCTGTCAACCGTTTAATAGATATGAGGCATAACAACATAGTAAGCTTTGCAGATAGCCTTTTTAATGAAAAATCAGAGTTATCAGGCCAGGCAAGAAATAATTTCAAAACAACATTTACATCCCATTGTTTACTATATTTCGGTAGCAGTGGATTTCAACGTTTTACTTCCTTTAAAAGACGACAGATGAGTGGATGATCTCCCATTGGTTTGCCTTTGATGTGGGGATGGTTCATGGAGATAGCAGATCTGTACAGATTTATGGTTCTAAAGGACTTACCTCCACTCGTTTCAACTGCCATGAAGTTAACAATGTAAATTACATTGGTTATAAAGGGATTGATAGATTTTCCCAAACACGAGCTTGTCCATAGAGCCCAAGCCGACTTATAGGCTTTGGCAATGCCTGGGCCTCAGACTTTGCTAATGAACTCTGAAGCCTCTGGTGAATTGAAAGGGAATAATTGGGCACACTAGCTATTTTACAAGCAGATAGATTGAGGGAGTTGTTGAGAACAAGATTGTGGGGCTGTACCAACAGATCTTTAAGGAGATTGGGAAAGGACAGAATGAGGACTGGGTAGTCAACTAACAAAAATAAAAGAAGAGGAGCCAACCATACTTGTGATTGCTAAAATAGGACCACTATTACTAAGGTAGCTTGTTGATGTCTGGTTTGTGCTCTGTTGATCATCAGGGAAGGAGAAGGAGGGAAAGCATAAGTGATTGAAAGGGACCAGTCCTGCAAGAAAGCATCTATAGCCAAAGCTAGTGGGCCCAGACACCAAGGGAAGAAGTGAGGCACTTGGTTATTGAGTCTGGTGGCAAAAAGATTGATGCTGAAAGGGCCGCACTTGTGCAACAGAGACTGGAATACTGAAGGGTGACGTTTCCAATTGCAGTAGTCTAGAAGATAGTGGGAGTGTCAATCTGCTATGGAATGAGATTCCCAGGTAAGTATTCTGCTCAATACTAATCACAACTAGGAGCCAAGGGGGAAAAACAGAACAGGTCGCCCCCACTCACAGACTTCAATGCAATCAAAGACCTGCTCTGTTGGTTGTCTGGACTCCTATAGACGTCCACATATACTTTCTCAGGCACAAAGTATTGTGTGCCGCAGCAGTGGATCAATATCTCCAGACACACAGCAAAGAAATAAAGTAGTTCAGCTAGTGGTTGTCTAGCTCGGTTTTAGACTTAGGTATACTGGTTGTTCTAATGCTAGACCCCGGTTTCCTATATAGGGTTCACGCATTGTGCACGAACATACACAGTTTTTGCACTTTGTCTTTTCTCCTCACTCTTTATTTTGTTGTAAAAGTTGGCAGTTGCTAATGATGAGAACCTGAGGATACAGGCGAGTATCAGTCTGTAAACTCCCATGGTGTTACTCCCGTGAGGCACTGCCTTCTTTGTTCCCACTTTTTCACTCCCCTTCCTGGTGATGTTTGTGGGGGTTACACTATTAGATACAGTACAGCACATGTGGTTTAAAAGTAGTGATTTTAGACACTTGACGGCAGATGGGAGATATTGATCCACTGCTGCAGCACACAATACTTTGTGCCTGAGAAAGTATATGTGGACGTCTATAGGAGTCCAGACAACCAACAGAGCAGGTCTTTGATTGCATTGAAGTATTCTGCTCAAACAGAAATGTTGTTGAGAAGGCAGAATTCCCAAAAACATTTTGTTAGTTCTGACAGAGGTTTGGATCTGGTGCAGCCCAAATGATTGATATAACAAACTGTGAAAACGTTGTCCTTATGGAGAAGAATGGAAAAATGTACTCTGTTTTTTTCTAGGCTTTTGGTTTCAAAGGAGCCTGCCAGCATCTCTAACCAGTTTATGTATAATTTGGACTCCAGTCTAGATTAAACCACAACAGGCGTCCCAGCCCATCCGACTTGTATCAGATTCTAACACAAGATCGGGGCTGACGCGAAGATAATCCTGCCGTTCCAGGCTTCTAAATGGTCTGCCCACCATTAAAGTTCCAAATGGGATTCTGGATCGAGACTGATTGACTCGGAATAAGTGAGGCCTTTGTGAAGGTGACAAACATTTAGATGTTGAAGGGCCAGATAATGAAGTGGGCCCGGAAAAATGGCTTGCATGGAAGACAACAGTAGGCCTACAATCCTGGCCAGGGACTGGAGGGAAATAATAGGGCTCCAAAGAGTTTGAATAATTTTGCATTTGATTTCTTTTACCTTTATTTGAGGAAGATGAAGAGTAGCGCTTGAAGCATTTCGAGAAAACTTAGAAATTCTATATAATTAGATGGGGTAGTAACTGATTTCTCTGTGTTTATAAGGAAATCCACCCCTGAAAGAAGCGAATAAGTGAAATGTAGATGAGATTGTAGAGTTTGAAGGTTTTGACTCATTAGCAAAATATAGTCTGGGTTGACGATAAGTCTGATACCCTGTCACCTGAGATAGGCTACCACTGGTTCCATTAGTTTTGTAAAGTACCATGGTGCTGCAGAGAGATCGAAGGGAAGAGAGGAAAACCAGTAAGTTTGTCCCTGAAATTGAAAAATGTTTCTATGACTGTGTTGAATTGGAACTCTAAGATATGCGTTGTGTAGATCCAATCTTACCATAAAATCATGTTGATGCAAGGAATCTCTGAGGTGGAGAAAAGTTTCCATTTTAAAGTGGCGGTAAACCACAAACTGGTTGAACAGTCTGAGGTTGATCACAGGTCTCATCTTTTTGTTTTTCTTTAGACTAGAAATAGGTAAATGAAAAATCTAGAGGGATCTGGAACGGCAAGTTGAATTGCCTGTTTGCAAAGAAGAGACTGAATTTCTAGAGAAATCAGGCTGGACATTTCAGATGAAAACCATGGAGGAAGAGGGAACCTTGTAAAAGTGTTTCGTAAAGCTATATAACATAAACTTGTATTGTATTTAACACCCAAGGGTCTGCAGTTATGGATTGCCACTTTGTGAGAAAATATTGAAGACGGCCTCCTAACGGATGAGGGCCAGAAGAAGGACTCACCTTGTTGATAGTTAGCTCTGATGTTCTTTTGTCCATGACCTCAATATCCTCTTCCTCTCTGGGGGTAGAATTGAGGTTTGTAATCTTGGTATCCATAGTTGTTCGAATTGAAGGAGCCTCTGGATCCCTTGGAACAAATTTACAGCCAGTAAAGTGACTTCTGCCTCTACCAGCCCTTGTAAAAACCTGCTGGGAGAACACTTTTTTAAGGGACTGTTGAGCTTTATTAATAGAGGAAAAGGTTATTGCATATCTACTGAGATCTTTAGTAAAAGAGTCTCCAGGAGAAGCCCTTCCGCTTTGATGCCAGGATCAAGATTAGCCAGATTTGTTAGCTTAGGATCCAACTTTAGTAAGAGACCTTTCCTCCGTTCATGTGTTATGGCCGAGTGTTAGTTGCCCAACAAGCAAAAAGCTCTTTGGATCCATAATGACAAATCTTCAGGGTCAATATTAAGGTTATCCTATCTGGTCGTTCACGTCATGTCGAAAATGCAAGCCAGAAGACCCACAATATCAAGAAGCATGCCTCGACAAGTGGACCATGCCTTGTCAACTCCCTTACGGGGATCTTTATCAAACTTTGAAAAGAAGGTAAGCAACGATGTGTCAAAAGCTGGGGTGGAGGTGATGTTGGAAGACAAGGAAGGCATGGGAAATCCCAATCTCAATATGGCCCTAGTTTGTTTGTCTAAAGGTAAACGTAATCTGGAAGCAATGTTTTCGCCTACATGTCCGCGGGAAAAAATCCATGGAGTTTGGATGATTTATGAGAGATAGATCAAACATAGGAGTCCCTTCAGTATCCAGAACTATTTTGGCCAGAAAAAAGCAGATGAAGAAACAAGCAATTTAGACATTTTAGGAGGAAGGGAACACAAAGGGTCACTAATTCCTAAAGTATCGGTATCATCATCTGGACCCCCCATATCATCATCAGTATCCAAAATGTGCGAAATAAAACATTTTCATGAATCATCCTCAATATTTTTCATTTTGGTTTTGCACTTTGTATGAGGTTTAGCATTCCCGTCCTTGGAAGGGGGCCTGGGAGGAACAACGTCCTCAGTCTGGTGTGAGGAAACCTCACTGTTCAAAAGTGCCATTTCCGGATTGGGGATCGACACCTGTTTCTTATTGGTAGATAGCATTTTTCTTTTTCTACTTTACCCCACAGAATGGGCCATTAATGTCTTGGACATCATATTCAGTACAGAACTTTCAATATTCTTAGACATTTTGATCATAGAGCCTGCCACAGCCTGCTCCACTGAAGAATGAATACATTCATTCAAATCATTCTTAAAAGCTTCTCCGTCATCATCATTGCCGTTTGGTAAAGCGGAACTGTCCAATTCCCTTTTTGAACTGAGAAATACGAATTTAGTTAGGCAGAATAGTGGTTAAACTCCAATGAAGGTGGAGCTAAGACCCAGAATACACCCCCAGGATGTGGAGACACAGAGAAAACAGCTGGAAGGGAGGGACAGAGGCAGAGACCAAAGCTGCTCCCCTCCGGTGACGCAGGGAAATACAGTGCCAAATGAGGGGAAGTAAGGACAGAAATAACCATAGCAGCAAGAAGGCAAATCTTTGAAGGCAGGAAAGACCGCACGCAAAGCAGGCTGGTCAGCTGATAAGTAAGTGCACACACAAAATGGCAAGTGCTTAAAGGAGAATGTTGTGAGGAGAAAACACTGTGTAGCACCAGAAGCTAAGCGGCATCGGAGAACAATTAGGCCAAAATACAAAATGAAACCAAATGTACCCAAAAGCATGTAACAAAATAAGATGCACCATAAATTAGTGAATACACAGGACTGTTTGCAGTCATGTTAGGGGCTATACACTGTTACTGGTATGCTACTAGTGGTTACTATGATTCCATTTTTGTCTCCCATTCGCTAGATTGTGTCTAAGCTTCATGGGATTTGTAGTTTTACTGTCTTGACTGGTGCTATGTTAATAAATGCACGATTCGAAAGCATAATAGGAGCCTCCGGTCCTGACATAAAATTTACCTGTAAGTGGTACTATATGTACCAAGGGCCTGCAAATTAAATGCTATCAGTGGGCCTCCTGCAGCACTGATTGTGCCACCCATTTAAGTAGCTCTTTAAACATGTCTCGGGTCTGCCATTGAAGCCTGTGTGTGCATTTTTAAACTGCCACTTTGACCTGGCAAACCAAACCTTTTGCCAGGACCAAACCTTCATTTTAATGCATTTAGGTCACCCCTAGGGAAGGCTCTGGACATCCCAGAAGGCAGGGTGCAGTGTATGTTAAATGTTGGACATGTACTTTTAAGTTTTACATGTCCTGGTAATGAAAAACTGTTAAATTCATTTTTCCCTATTGCAAGGCCTACCTTTCCCATAGGATAACATTGGAGTTAACATATTACATTTAATAAGCTGTAACTTTGAAATGGGAACAGGTAACCAATTCATGTTTGGTATCCTTGGAATTGTAATGACAAATCATATCCTATGTTAAAGTTTGATTTTAAATTAAAATTTAAAAAAATGCAGTTTATGAAGTTGGAATTATCCTGCCTTAGCCATTTCGTCCCTGCAGCCTGTCTCAAGGTCACATGATGGTGCAGCTGACAGTTGGGCGTTGTGTATTCCTCCTAGACAACCACAGGCAATAGAGAACTTAGGTAAGCTATATGGACCGTCACTGGCAGGATGGTAGGGTTGAGTTTGGCACAGCCCTACTTACACTTGAATAGGATGTGTCCTGCCTCCACACAAAGGGCTGCATACCCCCTGTAGTTAGCTCGAGAACAGGGAGGCAGGAAACCTCTGTACTTCAAAGGGAAACCTCTAGAAGCTTCTTTCACTTCAAAGGAGGCACCTGGTATAAATATTGGAACTTAAGACACCAACTCTTCAGTATACTTCATGACCTATGGAGACTGCCAGGAAGGACTGCTGTGCTGCCGAAAAGACTGCCACTCTGGTGGACTGCTGCCCTCCTTTCTGAGTCATAGGGATTTGGACATACATCTGAATCCAGGTTTCCCAGAGTGACTCCAAGGGCTAGTCTGCTGGCCTCCTGTCCGAGACACAGGGCCATAACAGGCTCAAAACCACCTGCATGAGCACCCAGATCCAGTTGGAGCAAGCACCTGACCCCAAGAGGTGCCCCTCAGGAGCTGAACACTTGGTGTGGCCTCAAAGAGTCTGAATTGAAGTTTCTGGGCTATTTGTGTCCGCAAACTGGCCCACTGGCATCAAAATCTTGTCTCTCGCACAGCCCACCAATGTAACTTTCCATGAGCCCGACACTTCGCGCTCCAGTATTGACCACTCACGGGGAGCGCCATTGGACCTCTCTGTGCTGGACTGAGAAGTCAACTTTTCAGTTGGTCTAGCCTGGTCCCTGTATCCAACCTGTGCGCCTCTCCTGCAAAACAATGAAACATTTTCTCCCAGGAGAAATATTCAGAATGACAGATAAGGCCCTAGACCTCTCCCACATAGATCGAGAGAACACCTTGATCAATGGCTTCCGTGAGACCACTGTCAAACCCCTGAAAAGCATTCCTCACTCAGCAGCAAGGCTCATTAAAGGCTGAAAAATTCAACAATATCACCATTGTGATAAAAGGATTTAAGCTGGCTCCACTAGCAAGAAGATCATTTTCAATATTAGCTGCATTAATTACACTGCCCTCTAGACCAGGACCCCTGTCTACCTAGTTAAAAATATCTGGGAGTACCATGTTAAAGAATAAACACTACAAAAAGGAGAACACAAGCCTCCTGAGTCTACTGCTCCAGGATCTGGAACATTATCACATCTGACATCAAGACAGCCCTAACTCCCTTGCAATTTAGGAAGAAACAGAAAACCCACCCATTTAAAGAACACTACCTCACACAGGTGTACTTCTCACCGCTACTTTTACCTCCTCCCTCAATACCACTCTTCTCCCATTAATCTCAACTGGATCTTTCCCCAGTTCAGCACCCAAATGCAATCCAGCTGGGTGCACCCTCTAGAAAAACCCAAAACACAAATACATACAAGATATTATAACTCCTCTCATGCTTACTGCTTTGCTGATGGCGTGTCGGCTTGAGTATGATATATAAATAGATCTGTTATAAAATGAGAGTCTGGAACACAGTTCCAAGGGATAGAGAACCCTCTTGCTGACTGTCAATGGTTTAAGATTCTGGAAATTCCAGTCATGCTCGCTTACCTCCATTTAACTTCTATGTACAGGCAGAAAAATGCATAGAGTGTGTATGTCATGGAAACAAAGAAGCTAAAGCCCCTGGAAGGACATCAGTGAAACATTTTTTAACTACACACTTCTCTTGCATGTTACTGTGAAACCTCTTTCCTACGCCTCAGGTGTGACTAAGGTCCTTTGGATAAAGATAGTGGGGCTATGACAGTGAAATTTCAGGGCTCCTCCACAACTGGAAATAACTATGTGAACTTCAACTGGAACTGTGGAAGCACATCTTGAAGACTGAACATTTGGAGAGCACTTTTCCTGAAAGCGTGTAGACATTTAGGGGCCGATTCCGATCTCGGCCGGTAGGGTTCCGAATCGGATTCGGCTTAACCGGATCCGATTCGGAGCCCTATTTCCCGACCGATTCGTACGCGCGTCCGGGCGAGCGAGTACGATGCGAAATCGCCGACCGACTCGTCCGGGCGTCCCGACCGCTCCGACCGACTCGTTCCCGGGTCGAACCGCACCGACCGACTCGCTCGGACACGACTCGCACCGCGCAATGGAGACGTTCCCCGGCCGGGTAAGTACGATGCGCGCCGCGAACAGTCCGACCGAGCCGTGCACTCCGGCTCGAAAGAGCAGTCAGAGCCGTACTTTGGGGGTCCGTGTCGGACCCCCTGTACGCGTAGCCGTGCGAGTCGCACACAGGGGGACCCATGGGTCCCCCCTACCTGTGCGTGTACGGCGCGAGTCGCTTCACCGCGTACACGCTGTAGGGGGCGCCCTGGTTCGCCTCGCACCCATTGAGTCAATGGGAGCCCGAGTACGCGTTGTACGACAGGCTCCCATTGACTTCAATGGGAGTCCGACCGACTCGAGTCCGATGGCATACGTGCGCATCGTACTCGTTCGGTCGGGCTGCACGGGTCCGATTCGGTCGGAAATCTCTCCGGGTCCGGCTCGGTCGGAGAGATTTCCGTCCCGAATCGGAATCGGCCCCTTAGTATCAATGAAATAAAACACAGAATGTTTTCTAAAAGTTGAGCCTCAGATAAAAATCATTTCTGTCCTTTTATTAAGTCGTGGTATCCTCACACACATTCTCAAACACTAATACAGAGACAGCAACATTATGTGCTGCCTCCCAGAGAGATCATAAACTTATGCAGCAACACAAAGTAACATTTGTTCACATAGAACTACTACTTCATTATTATAAGTGAGCAACTATATGCATGATTTGCATGTGGTACCCATTCTTTTTCAACAGTACACAAGTAATTGAGGTAAAGCCTGAGCCAGCGCGCAAGCTCTGCTCTGGTGATCTGTTGTAGTTGAGTACGGGAGAGAAGCCCTGCCCACTCCCCCACCCATATTTGTCATTGCCTTTTGTCTTTGTCCTTCGTAAATGCTGTCTTCTGATTCCTAAATAGGCTTATTAGTCCCTCCTTAGTATGGCCATGTCTTCATTTGTAACCTCCCATGGCTACTGGCCCCTTTACTTGGTTGTTACACGGTATGTGTACCATTTTCTTTATTGAGTTTCTCCTACGTTAGGCATGACAACGTGCTTTGCTTACATTCAGCGCGCCATGCACACTTTCGCTTTCAAAGCAGCTGGGACAATGGCGGCCATTTGCCTTTCGTCAAACGAGTGCACATCGATTTCCACAGCACTTTTACTACACCCACCGAGCATTCTGCTACCTTCCCAATGACTCCAAGTCAGAGACCTCTGCAGCGCGTGCATTTTCATTTCACAAATGTATTATTATGGCCATATGAGCAAGTGATTACTTGATTCAGTTCACAATGAGTTTTGTCCTATCATTTTACTTTTGTGTATGTACCCCATAAATTAATAATTTTTACAGTGGCCACAGTCTACAAGGTAACTGCCTTGTTTAGATAATGAGTCTAGCCTCACATATTTATTACATATGCAGTCTAGTTTATACTCTGTATTATTTTCACCTCAGTGTCTCAATGGAAAATAGTCCTGATGAGACCTCTCCAATCTTTTTGAGGTTGAAACGTCATTGACACCACAACATACAGGCTTAGTCAATACAGGTCTAATGCTAGGCAGGGCTGTTCAACTATTATGTATAGCCCTAACCTGTTGAGTCTAGGCTGTGTGTCCTCTGTATATGCACACCTCTATCTTTGAGTCACAAGCTTCCATCTTTTGTGTGATCACAGAACATTGTTTCTGCTTCAATTATCTATGTAATTTAAAAGGTGATTTTTGTTTAGTTTGGCTTAAAGAAGTATAGTGGTCTACTTTAAGAGGTTAGTCTACTATTTGAGTTCTCTACCTTGATTTTTTAAAATCATTTATTTGCTACTAAATATATTACCATTGAGTTAGTAAATGAGTCCTTGGTGAGCCATTGTTTATTTTGTCCTTTTGTCTAGCAGGAACCTCAGGTCCTAGTGGCATAATTGTTCTTACTGAAGTTGAAAGAGGAGACCAGCAGAAAATAATATTTCAAGACCAATGACCATTATAAAACCTAACTTACAAGTATATGCTGAATATGGAAAATTATGCTGAGAAGTAAAGCTATCAGTCTAATTACAGAACTTAATGGAGCAAAAAATTGGAGTGCCTGGACGCCTTAAAGACTAAAATCTTGGAGGAACAGGGATAGCCGATATTCATCACAGCCTCTAAAAACCACTACACTGGGTATGGAATATAACAGGTGCAGTAAAAAGCACCTATTAAGAATTTAGCCCTAAAATAGGGAGAAAGATATTGAATTTTTTGTGTTGTGTCCCGAAGGGTAATGCTCTAGTAATTACTGGGCTTTATTCCCCTAGCACATTTTGGCAGGTTTGCCTCGCCGATAATTATCGGGGAGGTGGACTTTATCAGGGATGCAGACTTTATCGCACTGTGCAGTTAATCTGACCAACTCGTAAATTTGATTGCGGAGCAAACAGGCATTCAAGGGATTAGATTGTAAACATAAAGGCGCATAAAAATCCGATTTCAAACGATGCAAAGCAAGAGAAATGAATGCTGTTTATTCCGAGCGTTGAGAACTGGATGATTAAAATAATACAACATTGGTTAAAAATGCAACAAGAATGACATGCTATTTGCCTATGCTATGGAAGAGACGCAACATATGCCACAATCAAATGAGTTTGTGGTCAAAAATATTGCAGAGAGGAAGTAGAGGTCAAAACATTGTTACAAGTTCCAACTTTAATACAAGATTCTCTCTAAAAGGAAATGTTCCTGAAATATTTGAAATGACAACTCAGTGAATTGTAAGGAGAACTGAATAGATGATTAGAGTAAGAAAAATCTGGGAAACTAGATAAGCCCGGAGAAGGTTCACAATTCAATCACGTTTTTTCTATTAATAAAACACTCAGATCACAGGGTTTATCAGCTTTCATAAAACATGTCCAAAGAAATATTTAAGCCACTCATGAAGCTCTATACCTCTTATGAAACAGGAACCCACATTGTGAAAACATTGGTGAAGTGTCTTAGTTTTCTGTGAAAGCCAGCAAAGGAACCTGTGCTTTGTGCTTTTCTAAGCCAAATGGCTCCTACACATTTAGATAGAAAAATAGACAATAATTCTGGTATGATTACAAGAACTACTACAAAATGGATACATTCATACCGATAAGACCATAATAAATGCTAACAATACTTAACCCCTTAAGTGCCGAGGCTCCACCGACAATTCCTAATGCTGAGCACTTTTTTTAAATTTGAGGCAATTCACAATTAACCCCTAAACTGCTGAGCCTCCCCCAAATAAGATGCAGAGCCATTTTTGGGCTATTTGGGGTAGTTCACGCTAAAGCCCCCATAACTTCTTTCCACATAAGGTATCCACACAAAATTTGCGTCTTTTTTACTAACATACTGGGGATTCTAAAGGTACCCAGGGTTTGTGGAATCCCCTGGAGGGGACGAAGAAAATAGACAAAATGTAGCTACAGTTTGACTTTTCTGGGAAAAATTGGAAAAAAAGTGCTCCGCAATAAAGTGTCTATTTTTTCGCCCTGAAAATGGCATCAACAAAAGGTTTGCTGTGCTAAAGTCACCATCTTCATAGCTTTCAGGAACATGCAAAGCTGAGTCACAAAAAACAAATTTTTTCCACAGTTTTGGAATTTTTCAGACAAGTAGCCCATATTTCCAATTTTTGTGCTTTTAAGCTACTTCCAGTTTGTGGTGGAAACCGGTGTGAAATTCAAGCGTGATCCAGGAAATCTTTACATTTCTGAAAAGGAGACAGAATTCTGAACTCAGCAAGGGGTCATATGTGTAATTCCCCCAAGGCTTTCTCAAAGACACTGTTGAAATAAAAAAAAAATGTGAAAATGAGCAGGAAAAATATGGCCATTTGTGATAGTGTTATCATCTGTAACTCTTTATCACAGTGCTCGGCACACAACAGCAACAGATCAAACCATGGTCAATGGGCATTCCACCGTGGGACTTCTATTGACCCTGGTTTGATGCTTTCTTGTCTCAGTCACAAGGCCCAGTCACACAAGTAAGGTAACGTTTTTATCAGGACAAGTGAGGAATGCTGGGTGGTAGGAATTTTGGGGATTGTTTCTGATTCCGGAAGTTTCCATACCAGAAATACAAGGATAAGTCATGATTTTAGGCAAAGATTGAGGTTTGCAGGTCATTGTGGGTAAGAACATGTCATGGGATCCACTTGAAGCACACCACTGTGGACTCCTTGGGTGTCTAGTTTTCAGAACTGTGTGAGTTTGGTAAGTTTCCCTAGGTGGCTTCCAAGTCTATGCCCAGTTTTCACAGCTACCCACATTGCCAAAACAGATTAGTTGTTTGACAGGAAAGGTTGATGTTTCCATTCTACGTTTTGGGGCTTTTCCTGTTGTGGACACTAGGCCCACCCATACGAGAAGGATAGTGTTTGTAATTGGAACAAGTGGGGGATTGCTGGGCAGTAGGATTTTGTATTCTGGAAGTTTACATCGCAGACTGCAAGGAAAATGTGTGATTTTAGGCAGAGTTCGAGGTATGCAGAGCACTGTGGGTAAGAAAAGGTCATGGGATCCAAGCAAGATCTACCACCTTGGAATAATTCTCGGCCTGCCCAAATACACCTCGCCCGCACAGATCAGGCTAGAATTTGGCCTACAGAAACAGACCCTGGCAAGACAAGGGGCATATATCATTGCGTGGGACAAAATCCGGAAAGCCGCACCAGGAACGCTCAATCAATATCTGTGGAAAGAGCTACAACTATAAGCAGTATCACCCGCTTCAAAGTATCTCAAAAATAGCCTGATCAACACAGGACTAACACAGCTCTAGAACACACCTACTAATAATACTACTTAAAAAAAAACTGGTATGGAAAACGGTTAAGCACCTCTCATGGATCGAGGACAAGGCTTCCCTCTCTAAAAGGGCTCACGGCTGGATGACTCTAAGCACCTAGGTAGCCCCGGTTCCTCATAATTATTTCAATTTGGGGTTCTTCAAAGCCACTAAAATTAAGTTTCTAAAGTATCGACTAGGCCTTTTACCCTGCATACAGCACCTCCCACACTGGCTCAGGGAAAAAGCTGGCTTCACCTGCCGCCTATGTGGCTTGGTATTAGAAGATCTGCCGCATCTCCTTTGCTCATGTAAAGAACCTTCGGAAGAAAGGAAAAACCTACTAAAACCTCACTTTAACCAAAGAGGGATACGCACTAGGAGACAAGCAGTGCTGGCTTTGTTTGCAACTGGAGATCCACAGTTGAACTGTTGTCTGGTGAAGTTTCTGAGACTGGTGGTAAAAAAAGCCAGATTAATGGATGAGCTTATGACCAAGGTAGTTTTTCGGACAACTCTAAATCTCCCTGCAGCGAGCATTAGGCCTCACGATCCACTACTTCCACCTAGTGATCAAAGTATAAATTCTTCCAAATAATATGCTATGCTTGCAAAGTCGCTAGGAAACAAAGGAAGATTTTAGCAAACACGCAGATCACATATCTGTGCATCCGTAAGATTATAAAACTGCTTGCCCTTAAAGTACTGGGCCACATCAATTACACAGTAAATCTATCTTACTCAAATTTACTTATTAGGCGGTCTACATTTTAAAGGGGGCAGTTTTAATCATACTGAGCCCCGAACAACTTTATCTAGCACAAAGTAAATCCTGCTGGGATGAAACACAAGATTAGCACTTTAAAAATACTTCAATCACTTTTTTTGCACTAAGAGCACTTTTGTAACTGTCATGGCATTAAGCGGACGTGAAGAGAAGGGTGGAAATCGACAATGTAGCTCCCTCTATCCACACTGAAGTATCAATAGAATGTTTTATGAAGAGTTATCTTTTAGTTGTCTAGAGTCTGCAAAGGACTTTTTTAGCAGACATGAATGTGCAACCGTAATTTTATTATTATGTGTTAACAATTTTATGAATTGATTTTTTGTATTGCAATGGTTTTTGGTAACTATGCAAATAAATATAACCTAGTCAGACACACAAGTAAGGTAACGTTTTTATCAGGACAAGTGAGGAATGCTGGGTGGTAGGAATTTTGGGATTCTTTCTGATTCTAGAAGTTTCCATACTAAAAATACAAGGAAAAGTCATGATGTTAGGCAAAAATTGAGGTTTGCAGGTCATTGTGGGTAAGAACATGTCATGGGATCCACTTGAAGCACACCACTATGGACTCCTTGGGTGTCTAGTTTTCAGAACTGTGTGGGTTTGGTAAGTTTCCTAGGTGGCAGCCAGGCCTGCGCCCAGTTTTCACAGCTACCCACATTGCCAAAACAGATTGTTTGTCAGGAAAGGTTGATGTTTCCATTCTACGTTTTGGGGCTTTTCCTGTTGGGGACACTAGGCCCACCCATACAAGAAGGATAGTGTTTGTAATTGGAACAAGTTGGGGATCACTGGGCAGTAGGATTTTGTATTCTGGAAGTTTACATCGCAGACTTCAAGGAAAATGTGTGATTTTAGGCAGAGTTGGAGGTATGCAGAGCACTGTGGGTAAGAAAAGGTCATGGGATCCAAGCAAGACCTACCACCCTGGACTACCCTTGATGTCTAGCTTTCCAAAATGTCTGGATCTGGTAGTTTTCTCCAGGTGATGGACTACCAAGCCCAAATAGTGAAGCCATTCACCAAGGCAAGTGGGACGGCATTGGGACTTAGCCCCAATCTCATGGCCCATTTAACAACCACACACAAAAGAATCAAATATCCTCTTGCTTGTCTATGGGTTGGGATGATATAGTCTGCAGAAGAGCAGAATGAATGTCGAGGCTTTAAGGTTGAGGGTGGTGCCTGATGTCAGGATGGGTCAGACCCCCCATTAATTTATTTTTAAAAAATGGAAGAAAAACAGAAAGTAGTCCTGTCATCCAGTGGACTTTCTGTCTTGTAGGGGCAAATTGGGGCACACTCCATCTCTGCCCCCTGGGAGGCCAAAGTACTGGTTTGTCCCCTTTGGAGTGGGAGTATGGCCCAATGTCTGAGTATGACACTCGCTCCCCTTTCTTTTGTCCTAAATACAAAATGCCTGGTGTTCAGTGGGCTTTCTACTCCCGAGGGGCAGTTCTGGGGCAACCTCCTCAATTGGGAGAAGCCTATCTGCTCCAAGGGGTGCAGAATGACACTAATGCTCCTTCTGGGGTGGGGGACTGGCTCGATGCCAGGGTAGACTGCCCCCTTGTGTTTGGTGCCTTTTGAGTTCCCTGGTATCTAGTGGGTTTTCTACCCCCCCAGGGGAAAATTGGGGACATGCTCCTGTCTTCCCTGGGAGGGGGTGCTTAGAAAGAATGGTTTGTCCCTTTTAGGGTGAAAGTGGGGCCAATGCCAGAGTGCAACGCATGTGCCCCTTTCTATGTCCCACATGCAAAATCCCTGGTTTCTAGTGGGCTCTCTGCTCCACCCCAGAGGGGGCTAGATTGAGGTGAATACTGCGTATCGAGCTCCAGGGAGGCAGAAAGTATATTGGGCCCGAGGTGTGTGGGAGCACGAGCCCCATGCCCAGAGGGACCGCTCCTCCCCAAAAATGCAGTCCCTGGTGTCTAGTGTGCTTTCTGCCCTCCTGGGATGGCAAGGTAGGGGTAATCCCCCCCCCACTCTGCCCACGGAGGGCAGAAAGACTATCTGTGCCTTTTTGGGGTGGAGGCATGGCCATGCCCATGGTGGGCAGTCCCATCCTATTTATTTTTCTTTTCCTTGGTGTTGAGTGAGCTTTCTGCCCCCTGGGGGAGTACAACTGGGTGATTAACCCATCTGTCTCCAGGAGAAGGCAGCAAGACTGGGATTTTTAGAGGGAATGGGGGAGCACAAGCCCTTGCACAAGGGGCCGCTCCTCCAAAGTTCCTGGTGTCTAGTGGGTGACTCTCTGCTTGGGGATCGCTCTCCTTTGGGGATCGCCAAGCAGGGATCCACTGGCATAGATACCATTAGAAAGGAGATTCCCCCTTTCCAACAATACCTATCCCAAGAGAATCAGTGCTAGGGGGCCTGAGGTATGCCCTGAGCATTGATGCAGTGAAAGTAAAACGAGCCCATCATCTTGTATCACTTTCACTCTACTGTAATGACCTTAGCACACGCTGCATGCTGACCTTCATTAAAGTAAGGGGGTAAAGATTGAGGCTGCTCAGAAAGCTCTTCCTGAGCAGCCCAAGGTAAAAATAAAATAAAGGAATCTATGTGGTGCAAAGCACCACAGGGGCCTTTACACATCTCCCCAAGTCAGCCAATTGAGAGGTAGTGTAGCCATTGGCCGCAATTAAGAGGTTTCATAGCTTTTTATCCCACATGATGGGGATTTTAAAGGTATCTAGAGATTGTGGATTCCCTTGAAGAGAACGAAGAAAACAGTCAGAAAGTTTTATTTTTTTGTAAAACGGAAAAGAAGTGCTGTGCAAAAACGTATTTCTTTTTTTTTTAAATCGGATCAACAAAATGTTTAATGTGCTAAGATCACTCTCTTAACCACTTTTAGGCAAAGGCAGAGTTGGGAGACTTGCTGTTTAGACTTACCTGCAGGCTGTAGGTGAAAGGAGTTGGGAAGTCCATCGATGAAACAAGAAATTAAATGAAAAATTAAATGAAAAAAATGTATAAAGCACATGGCTATTCCACTGGAGTGTCCCAGCACTAAGGTACTGACATGTAGAAAAGGAAAGCCTAAGCAGAAAAAGGGTTACTTTAGGCCAGAAAGCCAGGCTGGGAAGGTCGTTCCATGCAGTGGGAGCTAAGAAGTCAAATGAACTGCCTCCTGCTCCAACTCATTTAAATCTCAATACAGTGGGATGCTTGGCACCCGCCGATCTCAGATTTCTCATGGGCATATATGGTGTGCCTCCTCTGTAGGTACTGGGGACCCAGGAGGGAGAGAGCCTTAAAGCAGTATTAGAATGCCTTAAAGAGAACCCTATGTCTTATTGGAAGCCAGTGTATTTTCCGCAGCACACGCCTGACAGAGATCTGCCTAGGAAGCTTAAGCAAACACACGCTGCAGAATTCTAAACCTGTTGCAGTCTATTTAACTGGGCCTGGGATGCCCCCAGATACAGGACATTGCTGTAAGCAAGCCTGGACGTGACCAATGCGTGAACCACTGTCTTCTGGGCATTCTGTGGGAGGAAATGAAGCACTTTCCTCAATGATCTCAATAAGCCAAAGCACATCCCAGCCTGGGCAGTGATTTGAGATTCAAAGGAGAATTTTGAATCGAACCAGATGCCTAAGTTCTTGATCTTGGCCTTGGGGACGGGTAAAGTGCCTTAGTCATCAGGCCACCAAGCATTCGATCAAATGTCAATAAGCTTCCCTATGACCACCACTTGTGTCCTCCCCGCATTAAGTTTCAGACATCCTCGAAGCTACTTCCGATAGACACTGGCAGAGGGAAAAGGCCACCGTGGTGCTATTCTTTGAAAAGGTGATGACAATTTGTGTGTCATCAGTATAGGAAATGATAAAAATCCATGTCTTTCCACAATCTCTGCCAACGGAAACACATATATCTTGAAGAGAATCGGGCTAAGCAAAGAGCCCTGAGGGACTCCCTGCCGCAAACCGAGCATTTAAACGGTTTCTGAGAACCTGAAATGTATGTCCTGAGAGGAATTAGGACAGCCAAGGCAGAGCTTTCCCACCAATGCCACATGACCACAGCCTTTCTAACAGACTGTTATGTGATACCATGTCAAAGGCGGTGCTGAGGTCCAGCATCAAAATGGCCGCAGTGTCTCCCTCACCCACGATCTGACGGATGGTTTCGGAAGCCAACAGCAAAGCAGATTCAGTGCTATGTGATGGACGAAAACCGGATTGGGTCTCGTGCAGGATCTTATTCACCTCCAGATACCTGGACAACTGCCTATTTACATGTTTCTCAGTTATTTTAGAGAAGAGTGGGAGCAGAGATATAGGCCGGAAATGTTCCTGTTTAGAAGGATCTAGAAGGGGTTTTTCAGAAGAGGTATCACCAAAGCTTGCTTCCATTGCTGGGGACACATCCAAAGGGTAGGGACAGATTGATCAGTTCACATAAAGCCCAGTGGAGGGTTTCACAGCCCTGCTATAAACTAGAGGGAGAGATAAGGTTGACTGGGGACCCAGATTTAACAGAGGAGCAGAGGTCTGTGAATTCCTCCATCTGAATAGGATGGAAATGACAGAGCTTAATGCTATTCTCGGTGGTGTCAACCAGGTCTCCAGTAGTGGCTGGTTTCTTGCTTTGGATGAAAAAAAGAATGCATTTTTCCCACCTTTTCAGGAAAGAAGAAGGCAAAGGCGTTGCAATTCTCCACCATAGGGAATGCGCTGGGTGCAAGTGCCGTAAGTGAGGCAAGGGATTTAATAATCTTAAACATTGCACATGAAGAGTTTTTGGAAGCTGAGATTTCTTTAGAAATCGCACCTCTTAATACTCGAATGATAAGTTTTCAGAGCAGCCTTGTAATTGTCTCTGCTGCAGTGATCATAAGATTTACGCAATAGGTGTTCAAGCTTTTTACATTTCTTTTTGAGAACCAGAAGTTCAGCAGAGAATCATGCTGCAGAAAGTTTGCTTCTGTGGATTACCGCCTTTGTAACAGGGGCAATCTGATCTAATGCACCCATGAGCCATTCATCAAGTTGCCTGCTGGCTTCATCGAAAAATCATCGAAATTCGGATGATTGTTACAGAGAGCCTGATAGAGCCTATTGGGGGTCACCTTCGACCATTTTCATGCCCAGATGACATGGGGGGCAGAATTTCCTAATGTCTCATTGCTGGGTACAATAGGGATCGCCAGATGTTCTGACCATACCAATGGGATAGGGGCAGGGTTTCGGCACAGGCCATATTAATGAAAACCGGATCAAGTTTGTGCCTTAGTGTTAGACTTGGCATCTTTGGCGTGATTTCCCCAGACGTTTTGCCTCTACCTCCTGTATTTTTATGCTGTGCTGGATTTCGTTTTTGCTGACTTAGATGCTTTGGGCACTTTGCCACTGCTGATCAGTGTCAAAGTGCAAGTGCTCCCTGTGTACATTTTTATTAAAATTGGTTCTCCCTGATTGGCATATCTGAGTTACTGGTAAGCCTCTAGTAAAGTGCGCTGAGTGTGCCAGGGACTGTAAACCAAATGCTGCTAGTGGGCCTGCAGCACTCATTGTGCCACCCGCATAAGTAGCCCTGAAATTGTATCTCAGACCTACCACTGCAGTGTCTGTGCGCAGTTTGTTAACTGCCATGACAACCTGGCAAGTGCACCCACTTGCCAGGCCCTTACCTTCCCTTTTCTTACATGTAAGACACCTCTATGGTAGGCCCAAGATACCCCAGGTCAGGGTGCAGTGTATGTGAAAGGTAGGACATGTACTGGTATGTGTGACATGTCCTGATAGTGAAATACTACAAATTTCATTTTTCACTATTGAAAGGCTATCTGTCCCATAGGATAGAATGGGAGGTACTTTGTAACATCTTAAAAGTATAACTTCCCATTGAGACAAGATAGAGAAATAAAGGTTAGGCTCTCTGAACTCAGAATTTATTAACACATCTTTTAGTAAAGATGGTTTTTAAATTGTATGTTTGAAAATGCCACTTTTAGTAAGTAGGCATTTTCTTGTTTGACCATCCTTTGTGCCTCTGCCTGTTTGTGGATTGACTGTCTGGTTTTGGAGTGACAGGGGCTGGGGATGTGCATTCACTGTAGACTGCCACTGGGGGATAGAGGTGTGCCTGACCCTTCCTGGATGACTCAGAGCTGAGCTGAATAGACCTTGGCTTAATTTAGAGTAGTGTGAGGAGTTTTCCTTGCACCTGAATAGGGCATGTCTTCCTTGCACAATGCTGTCTCCATCCCCGGTAGTCATACTGCACCAGTGATGACAGAACTGGTTTGGACTGGGCTCAGAGACCCTTGAACAAATTGAACAAAGACAAAAATGGGCTATAAGTAGTATACCTTAAACCCCAGAACTTTGGATCACTTCTGGACTTAGGAGGAACCTTTGCCAAGGAGAAGAGCTGAAGAGCTGTGAGGAGGAGTACTGCCCCTTTGCTGTATGCTGTGTGGGGTTGGCCTCCAGTTGCTGTTTCTGCCAAGGAAAGGACAAAGACTGGAATTTTGCTGTGAACCTGCTTGAAGAAGAATCTCCAAGGGCCTGTGTGTGCTGGCCTCCTGAGCTGAGGTATCAGGGTCACAAAGACTTCACCCCCAGCTCCCCTGAACTCTGCTGCTGAGAGTTCTGTCCTGCCAGGAGGTGCCAGTTCCAGTTCTTGGCTTCTGGAGGTTGTTCCTGCTTTTGGGAGCTGGAAGAAACCTAAAGTACTGAAGAAATTTGCGTATCGCTCTTCTTGCGGCTAATTTTCCCTACGCAGCATCGCCGTGTGAGAAGAATTTCCATGCATCCCCTCGCCGCTGCTGAGACGATGCAGCACCTATCGCGGCTGCAAGAACCAACGCATCATGGGATCGCGGCTGAAGAAACCGACGCAGCGCCGCTTGTCGCCACCGCATCGATCGCCGACGCATCACAGATTTCCATGCATCACACCTGTGCGGCAAGTTTTTCTGATGCATCACCGGCAGACCAGAACCGTCTTGGAGTCGATGCATCACTTCCCCTACAGTCCGGATTCAGCGCATCACTTCTCCTGCATGCAGCAAAATTGTTGCATCGCCTCCCAAGGACTCAGGAACTGGCCCATCTCTTTGTTTCTCACGCATCCGTAGTGTTCTATGGACCCAGTTACTTGAAACCTTTAAAAATCATATTCTTTTTACATGTATCTTTGATATTTGTTATTTTGGTCTTGTTGAGTTTAGATAAAGATATTTTATTTTTCTAAACTGGTGTGGTGTCCATTTGTGGTGTTATCAATGTATTACTGTGTGTTTTGAGCACAAATAGTTTACACATTGCCTTTAGGATAAGTCTGTATGCTCATGTCAAGCTACCCAGGGGAGAGCAGGGGTTATCTAAAGTGTGTATCCCCCTTACACTGACCTGAAGCAAGGGTCCCTATTTGGACAAGGGTACCCACCTCTGCCAAATAGAGACCCCAATTTCTAACACCTAGCTTATGTGTCGGTGCAAAGATGCGCTGCGAGAGCTGAAGACTCTCCAGATCCTCAACAAGAGTTGAAACCGCAGGGCAGCTGGTATCATCCAGGTGAACGTTAAAATCACCTAATACCGGCAAGTTAGAATAGTGCAAGGCTAATGGAGAAAAAATATCTGCTAGTAGGGGGGAAAAGTTCATCAGCGGCCCTGCACAATATCTGCAGAAGAGTTCTCATGGAGCCATGTTTCCATAAGGAAAATGGTGCCAGGCATCTGATCATTCAAGAAGTCATGTAGTTCAATTCTTTGTTTGGACATTGAGCTACAGTTTAATGACAGCAGCTTAACAAGTGTGCGGTGCTTGGAACCAGGACACGTTATGGTGGGCTGCGTGGTAGGGTCTGAAATACAAATCCACACTAAGCACAACGTGAAACACCCTGGCCTACCGTGAGGGAGGCTAAGCATGCTCTATGAGGGACTGAGCGCAGACTTACCAATTCCATTTAGGTATATTGAACGGGAGCAGATTGGAACAGACCAGGGGTCCTGGTACCTGGCGCCATTCTGGTGTGAACAGGTGCAGACGGGCTTGTCTTAGGCGTGCCTTCAGCATTCCAGCAGTGCAACCATGAATCTCATAGCTCTAGAGTGCTAACCAAGGAGCAGTTGTCTCCCTTCCTGGTCACGTGGTCTAACCCACCACTGCTGACCAGCTTAAGCCGCCCAGTTAAAATGCCCTGAGAAAATAAAAGCTATTAAGAAGAACACTTTTCCAATTGCCAACCAGTGCAAGTAGCAGCAGCAGCAATTCGTTAGGTAAAAAGCCCAGATTAATACGACTAGCAGCATGTCACATAGCCAACCATCCCAGCACAGCTCCCTCCCTTAAATAAGCGAATCTCATAGCAACTAGAGCGCTAATCAAGGAGCGGTCGTCCCCTTACAGATCACCTGTCCTAACACACACTGCCGCGGTCAGCTTAAGCCGCCCCGGTCAAAATGCCCTAAGAAAATAAAAGCTATTTAGAAGAACACTCTTCCAATTGCCAACAAGTGCAATGAGCAGTATCAGCAATTCGTTAGGGAAAAAGTTCCGATTCATACGATTAGCAGTATGTCACATATAGAAAGCTGCTTATTTCTGAAATGAAGGCAAATTCCTGAATTCAGAAAAGGGTCACTTGTTTAGATCATTAATAGGGTTCAAGGAAAAAAACTGTGGAAGTTAAAACAGCAATGAAAATAAATTGGAAAATTCAGAAATAGGCGAAAAGGTTTTCATCTGTAACTTTTCCCTCTTGGGCTATTTACAAAATTATCATACCTTTATGTCCTGAAGTCTCTTCCAGTCGCAGGGGTATATAGTGTTTGTTGGCTGTCGGAAAGCATGCAGAAATCAATAAACCCGAGACATTTCTGACAATTACACACCTGGGGGAGCATAGGATTGTGTGGCTTACGTGGATGACACCACTACCTTTTCCCCAGAATGCAGTTCAAACATTAAATTTTGACTAAAACTACAGATTTGTTTTGCATTGCTAAGAGAGGGAATGTTCTTTAATCTCCAGGGAGACACAGGATGTCATAACCTAGGGGCAGATTTACAAGAAACTGACGCATCTGTACAGATGCATCAGTTTTCCTGCACCTCCATGCGAATCCCGTGCGCCACCATGGATGTGCCGTATTTACATTACGGCACAAAATTGTGCAAGGATTTACAGATGCGGCAGAAATTCTGATGCATCTGTTGGCGCAAAAGTCACGCATTGCTGGAGTTGTGTCACAAGCACAACGCAACTCCAGCAATGCACGGGGAGGCCTATTCCCGATACACTGCGTCACTCCTTATGTCTGCTCTAAGCAGGCGTAGGGTTTTGACGCAATGGCGTCCTAGAAGTGGCACAGTGCAATCTTGTAGATTTCACTGCTTCACTTCTATGAGGCTTTCCTGCGTGGGAACGCCCACCCTGCATACATTATACCTGACGCAGGTATAATGTGGCGCAGGGCTTTACAAGGTGACGCATCTCCCTAGATGCGTCACGTTGTAAATGGGCCGCAACATGGCGCATTGTTTAAGCCGCTGCTGCGTCACAAAAAGTGACGCAACAGTGGTGCAAAAGTGTTGCAAGTGGCTTGTAAATCTGCCTCCTAGTGTTTACTCACTTCTCCTGAAAAAAATTAAATCAAACATGGGTGGATAGGCCCATCATACCGGACAGGAATGGATGAGAATTATAAGCATATGAAGTCAATGTGCTATCAATGTGGTCTTTGCATGGTCACTGGTTTAGTCACCCACCTACACATGTGGGATACTGATTTCATCTGGAGCAGTATGTACATGCATGTTGGTAAGACTTTTGCCATTCCAAGTATGGTCCCAGGATTTCCTGTGTGGAACTTTACCACACATACCTTGATATTTGTGGCATAATATTGGTGAGACAACATATATGAAACTAATGAAATTCACACCCCTGGACTCCCCTCAAGTATCAATTTGACAGGAATGTCTGAGGTGGAGAGGTTTCCTTGGCACTGGCTAGCCCTTTGACAAAATATTCCATCCATACACTATATTATGTCACCACCGACAGCACATGGGTGCAGAATCAGACCTTCCTTCTCCCATACAGAAATCACATACATATAATTTGGGTATACTTTTAGTCAAGGGAAGAGTGAGAAGGATGAATTGTGTAACATGGGGGCTAAGGCCTTTTACTCCTTATGTTCCAAGTCCCAGTCTACTATGGTTCCTGAGAAACTGGTCCAAATTCCACTTCAGCACTTGACTCTCAGGAGTAGCATGGTCTGAGCAGGCCAAGGCTCCTTTGGTGGGAGGTGGATACATGGGGTGACACAGGCTCACAACTAGCAAACACAAAATAGTGAAATGGACAAGATTTATTGAGTGCGCTTATACCCATTGGGTGTTGCATAAGCTACGACTTTGGCGTAGATCTACAAGGTATGCTTTCCCACCCACAAGTGACACAGGTGAACTTGGTTCAATGCACCAACAATGAATATGAAAAACAGGTTATTGTAGCTCCGTAGAACTCTAATCTATGCATCACTGACTTAGAGTTAATGTTATTGGGTTACTAACAATCCCTATGAAGGGCTTAGGGGGCACTGTGGCAGCAGTAACATACTTATTTCATTATTCACAAATCACACACATGCACGTATTCACACTGTGCTAAGAAGAATGAACACCTAAGTAAAAGTACTTTTTATTACAGGAGCAATCTTTTTCTCAGTGCATCTAAAACAACTACACAGATTATTATGAAAACAGCAAGGACAGCAAGGAGGCACGTTATAAATAATGAGAATATCTGAACATTTCTAACATGGTTAAAATGTTATCTAGAACCTAACACCCCTAGCCTTGGCACTAACCTTAGGAAATGCATAATTCAGTTGGAAAAACCCTAGGTTTTAAGGGCTTCCTAAAGAGTGTTGTGCTGAATAGATTTAATCTTTTAAAAGAGATCATATTGTACTTTAACAGCTGCCCAAGAGAAACATCTGCCACCCCAAGATGTGCGTGACTTGATATTTAGATAAGGAGGACCCAAGGGTCCATGTGGGAAGATACTATAAGAATTTAGCTCTGATACGTATAGAACCTACATAATTTAAAGCTTTATGAGCCACACAGAGATTTGAATGTGATACGCTTCCTCACTGGGAGCCAGTGCAACTTAAGTAATTCTTTAGAAATCGAATTCAATTTCAGTATATCCAGAATCAATCTGTCTGAAGCATTTTGGAATACTTCAAGCTTATTCTGAGAGTTGCTGTATGCTCAAATATAGATCATTACAGCAATTAATCCAAGACAGATTCAGGGCAATCACAATTGATTTCTGAGGATCAAGGTGAATAAATGGAAAAATAAATTTGAGAATTTTGAATATGTTGAAACAAGTGGAAGTAACCCAACTGACCAGAGCAGAAAAAGGGAGCTTATTATTAAAGATTACTCCTAAATTTCTCACTGATTTTACAGAAGTGGGAGGGCAACCGATCCCACAGGCCCACCAAGCAAGAGACCAAAAGGTTGGATTTTTCTTAAGCATTAAGCTATAAACAATCATTCTTCATCCAAAGTCCTATTTCTTGCATGCACGTATGAAATCTAAGAGCAGTCTCTTGTTCGTTGATGGATATTTAGACAATGGAGTGTCACCTGCATATGACATGACTGAAAATCCAACAGTCCGAATAAGCTTAGCAAGATGCAAAACAAAGGTTGAAAAGTTCTAGGACTAAGGGATGACCCTTGAGGCATCCACATCGGAGAGAATATGTATTAGAAAAAAATAATTATTTATGTTGACTGATTGTTCTTGATCTGAAAGGAAAGAACTCAAAAGGTTCAACACTTTATCTCTCATCCCTAACTGTTTGAGGCGGGCGATGAACATATAGTAGTTACTTGTGTCAAACACCGTCAAGATGTCTAACAGAATAAGTGCTGTTTCCCCCTCCTCCATTGACAATAGATCTAATTTCATCTGTGGTTCTGATATGGGCCAGGTTTGTGCTAGGATTGCTTCTAAATCCAAACTAGACTGGATCAAGCAGCTCATGCTTATCTCAAAATAGTGTGAGCTCCTTATTAATTGCCTTCTCTAGAATTTTAGCTGGCACCAGTAAAAGAGAGCTGGGACCGTAGTTTTTAAGATTCAGTGCGCTGGCTGTGAGTATTATTTTTAACCAAAAGAATAACCATTGCTGATTTCCAGGCCTTAGGAAAACTTTCTGTACTGATTATAGTACTAAAAATCTCAATGAGATTCCTCGCTAAAATTGAAGGAGCTAAATGCAACATTTTGGGAGGGGACGGGGCTCCTGATTTAATGGAACAGATCAATTTGTTTGTCTGATTTTCAATAGGTTTGGAGAAATATTGGAGCAAACAAAAAGGGTCCTGCATAGGTTCTGGAAGAGCTGATGAGCCAGTATCTCCTTGACTAGAGGATGCAAATTCCTTGGTAGACCAGGTTCACTTAATTTTGGAAAAACTCTGCTAACTCATTAAAAAAGGACTTAGTAATACCACTATTGTTAGTAATGGAATTATTAGTAAGAGCTTTCATTTGAGTGAAAAGTACTTTGAAGAATTTTTAGCTAAATTAATTTTGGCCGAAAAGTAATTTGTTTTTTTATGAACAATTCGATCGTTACATTCATGAATTAGAGCTTTATAATTCTCTTTTCCATGAGCTTCATACTTTATTCATTTTTTTGCCGGTCTCCTGTATTGTTCTATGAAAGCAGTATGATTATCGGAGAACAAAAGTGCTGTTGGCTTGCTACGTTTGGTCACCACTGTTTTGAATGGAGCTATAAAATCAAGAGCATTGGTGACCCAACATGTATATTCAAGAACATCGTGATCCACACTGTCATGAAGCTCTGAGTTTGAGTTTGTCAGAGCATCATCCAAAATATCTGGCACAATGTTATGCCATGGGCATAATTTTCATGCCAGCCCTAAAGTAGATAAAAGGAGCAATAAAAATTAAGTATTTTATTTTACTACTATTTTCACAAAGGAAAATTCACATTCCCAAATGTCACAGTGCCCCTGAGATCAGGGCTCTAATGTTTTTAGGCGGTTATACTTGTCCCATTCCCTCCTCACTCTAGCGATAGTGGTTATTCCCCCTTCGATACAGGCAATATCTAGGGTAAGCTCCACACGTATTTTGAGCCTCAAAAGTCCACTCCGACTCTGTGTTAAAGTCAAATGTGTTCCAGCGCTGTGGCACTATCTATCAATTATGTTCCCCAAGGGCCAACTGGCCCGAAATCAGTCTTAGCCACACCTGCCAGGTTGGAGTGACTGTAGTTACTGAGCGCGCCCCTCTGTGGTCGCTGGAGCAGCAATGGCGCGTTCCAGTGAGTTCACTGCACACTGTCCAGGTGGGCTTAGCTCAGCAGTCCTAGAGTTCCTTACTCACAGTTGTGCAATTGCAGCGACCAGGGGTTCTTTGTGCCCCCAGCAGGGTTAGTCTTTTGTTCATCCTACAGTGGAAGGAGATGCAGTGCAAAGGTCCTGATGCTGATTCTTTGTCCCGGTGTAGGGGCCCCCACAGCAGCCTCACTCCTCTGGCCACTATACGGATCAGACAACAGTTCTTGCTGGTCCCCGTGTCTCCCTCTGGCATACAGGTTCTCCTTATCTACGGTACATGGGCTTCAAACCGATCAGCATAGCAAATTTGTTCACAGCGGTCCCTACTGGCACATGGGGTCACTGGCTTACCACCTTGCAAGGGTTATAGCCAACTCCACACAGCAATCCAGCCACTGTGGCCTCCCCTGGCATACAGGGTCACTGATCCCTGACTGCACATGGGCTATGACCAGTTTGGCACAGAGATGTCAACAGCTCACTTTGCAGCAGCCCTCCTCTGGCATTCAAGGTTTGCAGACTTTTTCCTACATTTTAGCAACAAACCAATTGGTGCAGCAGCCGTCTCCTCCCACCTCACAAAGGGAGTCCACTTGAGAAGATTAACCACTGGACCTATCTCCCTCCAATGCTCTCCTCTTCCTCACAGGACGCACTGGCCTTGGCAAGCAGGCAGGCGCTCATGCTCCAGGCTCCTGGGCAGGTGGTCTTTGATTCCCAGGGTGATGTCCCCTCATTCAGCTGAGAGACTAGCAGACCTTGTCCCCCAGTCCAGGTCACAGGCAGAAGTCTTGCAGAGCTTTTCCTCCTCACACAGCCCAACTGGCTACTTGACAGTTGACAATTTTGTGGGTCTTTAGCTACCCTTTTATAGTCCATTTCCAGACACCAAACATGATGTAGAATCTGAGTTTTTGAAGTTTATGTGGGGGTCTGTTTCCATTTGAAGTACCCACTCTTCTGCCATCTCTTCCTCTTTAAAGCAGTCTGTCACAAAAGTGACTCCAAAGCCCCACAACAAAGGCCATGGGAGTGCCTAGAGTTCACACCTGGATGTCAGCCACAGTGATGTGTGCATCAA
Source organism: Calotriton arnoldi (assembly GCA_963921515.1). Classification (NCBI taxonomy): domain Eukaryota; kingdom Metazoa; phylum Chordata; class Amphibia; order Caudata; family Salamandridae; genus Calotriton; species Calotriton arnoldi. The sequence continues at coordinate 63,585 of CAWUFW010018441.1, forward strand.
AAGGTTATCCCAGGGCCTCTGACATACTCTTTGTGATGTGATTCCGTTATCTGCCTCATCTCCTTCCTGAGATGTGCCCAGGCCCCTTCATTGTGATCTTGCTCTGAATCAAAAAGCACCCTGTGAAGTGCACTGGGAAGCCTCACTCTCCCTTCTCCAGTGTGTCCCATCCAGCTTACAGGAATGCAGCAGTACACACAGTTCCTCTGGTTTGATTCCTCTACATCCTCTCCTCATGTTTCACTATGCAGCCCTGGGTTTCCCAAAATGGAACTCAGAGTCCTCCATGTATTGAACCTTTACATGCACACATACATCCAAGCACATGTACTTGACACATGCACTGCACAGCACTACACACCAAACCAATGTAGACCAAAGGGTTAGTTCAGCGCACAGCAGTGGAACTTTAAATGAATAAACTTGTAGGCCTCACTCCAGTGAAACGGGTTAAAAAGACCTTTTCACTCCTACTGACCACTACACGGTATGCTGCCTCCACTGCGCTCATGCAGCTTAACTCCTGGAAAAGCAGTAGCCTTTACCACCATGAGTGTAGTGCTTTAGGTGTCCCTCTTAGTCCAACAAGACTGCAATACATGAGGCAAAACTAAATCATGGCAGACACGCATTTGCCTTGTTTGCCTACAAGAACAAAAGTCAGCATTAGGGATCCAACCATCAGTACAGTTGGAAACTCCAGACAAGGACGCACAACCGTTAACAAGCAGAGGACTTTTCTGTCCCAGAAGGCAACATGAGATGCACAGCACGCATATTGAAATTCTACTAATGGTGTTCTTGTGACATTTTCCCACTTCGCTGTGTGTTTTATTCACTTGACAATGTGATATAAGTTATATAGAAAAGCAGACCCTCTTCCACATATTGTGGTATGCATCATCATTGGATCTTCCATCTAGAACTGGGCTCATTTTGTTCTGAGGTCTGGCATTTGTATGGAAAGATCACTGACAGAATTGCAAGCATGGTTGGAGAGGTGCAGGTTTGTTGCATTACCTATTTGACTAGTGATGGGTGTAGCAATATTTACGTTACTCCTACCTTGACAAACAAGTATAGGCTAAGCTTTAAATCCTCTCTTCATGTCTCAGTTTGAGTCCTGACTAATATTGTGTGGTAGCAAGGCAAACCTTTACTAACACTTAACTAAAGCAGTCTTCTTAGACTCAGAAGGACTTGACTCTGTGGCTGTCAAGAGCCTTCTCTGGGTGAAATCCAGCTAAATTGCCAAACCAGACTTCTTGCACTGCATGGTTTTTGATATGGGGTGTGTCCGAGCATATCTTGTGACCAATTCCTCAGACAGTGTGAGCAGATCTACATTTGAAAAGTATGGTAGAAATCCTGAGGGAGACTCTTCTAAATTCCCTAAAGAGGATTTTCAGAGTGACTTATGACCTTCTTACAGTTTGGCTGAGAATACTGTCAAAATTAGGCAGGTGTCCCATCCGTTGAATGTACAGTGCTATTGACCATAATGCACTTGTAATACGGTCAATGCAAAATCAGATGTATTGACACAAGGAAAATAGTAAGCAGGCCAACATTATAACCAATTTGTATCCATTTCTTAGAGTTATTGAAGACAATAGCTCAGATATAATAGTCAAACATACTGTAAATGTAAAGTGTTGATTCTTCAGCCTTGCAAAATCTTCCACTCCTCCAAAAAGATTAATTAAAGCCTGCTGCTTCTACATCACTGAGACTAACAATAACAGCCAACTCAAATTCAAGGAAGGACAATAGTCTTCCCATTAAGGTGTAACAATAGATAACATGTATATTGCCCAATGAATCGGGGGATAGCAAACGTCTTGTAGGTTGTGCAAGTTCATATAATTTAAGTAGCTGGTCAATTTATCGACTGCACCATGTACTTTTTATAATGAAGTACATAGCATGGCTTATGGCTTTTGTCAATTGACCCCAAAACTATGACCAGAGAAGTGCTTTCATAATGATTTGTAGTGAGTACAAGTATTGCAAGTCTAAAAGTTCACAACTAGATGTTTGTTGCAATGTAAGTTACTGCAGTGACCTTTTGAGCTTTTGACAAACATCTCCTGAGGGAATACTTCATGACTGTATTACCTTACATGACACATTGCCAACATTCTACAGTTCGCTGAACAGCTGTATCCCTGTATAGAAATTCTCGATACAATGATAAAAACCTTTACAAAAGAGTAATTGAGGAATATCCTACATAATCTAATCACTAATTGCTATTGAGGGAGGGCAGGATCTGTATTGGAGTACTTTCCAGTATATACGAGTTAGTTGCATGCATAACCAGTGAATCTCTTGCACAACATAGAAGGCTTGATGACAGACAAACAATTTGTATTATCTACTTACATCCAGTATCTCCAGTGAAGGAACATTACAAATGCCTTGCTGTGCTTTATGGCCATGTTTTCAGAATCAATTAAAGGGTCAAGTGATTGAACTCCACCAACTGAAAATCACTTCTTGATTCTGATGGATAACCCTCTCTCAGATTAAGTCGGAGCATCTGAACCTTCCTCGGCTACCAAGGGTTAATTAAGTCAAATGAGAGGCCATGTCTGTTTCTTATCTAACAATTTACTCCTCAAATACTGTGCGCTAAGTAAAATTTAAAGGTACTCATAGGAATGTTTTATCTGAGAATGCTGATAAATGTGTGTGGTATGAGCAGAAAATGAGAATGCAATGCAGTGCAAGTAGGAGTGAGGTACAAAAGTATTAAAAGACAGAAAAATGTTGACAAAGGCTGCAAGGACAGCTGAAACGCGTTCCTATTATTTTTAATCCAGCACTGCAAATAAATAAGGATTTTTCATACATTTGAGTGCGGGCTCCTTTGTGATTTGGAGAGGAGTGTTTTGGATATATATATATACATATATATATATATTATCTACTGGCGGTCGCCAGTAGATAGTTATAGTTAGGACCTATTTTCCATAGGAAATTCGCAACATTCTATTTCCAATACCTTTGGCGCCGGTTGACGAATGTTCGCGAAATTCTCAAAACTTATGGCCCGCTCCGGTCCTATCCTGAAAGTTTTGGGGTGATTCGTCAAGTTGGGGCCAAGAAAAAGGGGGTCCCAAAACGTGTTTTGCCCATGCAATTTTCCATAGGAACCTTTAGTCGCAGCTACAGCCCGAACTGCTGAACGGAATTACACAAAATTTGGCAAAAAGGTAGCCCTTGGTTCAGAGTCGTGCCTTTTGGTTAAATGGTGTAAATCCGTTAAGTAGTTCCTGAGAAATTTGAAAAAGAAAACACATATATATCTGGGCGGAGCCTAACCACACATGTCATCGTGAGATCTGATTGGCTGTCAGCACTTCATCCTGGAATTGCTGGCAGCCATCTTGGGACCAATATAAATGATAGTACCCCATTGAAATGCATTGTAGTGAATCGAAGATTTTGAGGGTTACCAAAAGGAGAACTATAAAGGGTGATAACAGACTTTAGTTACATTAGAATTCATTTGTTGATGGTACCATACTAATTTCAGGAATTGTGGTGTGTTCTAAGGTGATTTTACCCTGTGAAAAACCTTCTGCTGGGATATCATGAATCATGTTTGAGAGAAACTATTTTCACATGCTTGTCCCAAACAGTTTTGGAAGGTGCTCCAGAAGCTAAAATGAGAGCATATTTTCTGTAAATTCACATTTTCTTTCTCAGTCATGTGAGAATGAAGTCTGACATTCTCAGTAAAACATGTACATCCAACAAGGGCAGAGACTGTCAGTTGATTCCTTTGTGTTCTACTGCAGCTTCCCAGAGTGTTCTAAAGAACAACTAGAGTGCTAACAGCCTTACTTATGACAAAAGTATGGCACACCTGAAGCCATCTTGATTGGAATAAACTGGTAACACTTAAAACATTTAATTTAAAAAGGAACAAAATGATGGGGTTCATTTTGTCATAGAAATTATGGTTAGTGCTGTAGAAAGAAAAATTAGGACATGTTTCAAGTGTGATCTCAAATATCTTCCTGTTATATTTCAACAGGAGCAGCCTGTCAGTTGATGCCTTTGTGTTCTACTGCAGCTTCCCAGAGTGTTCTAAAGAACAACTAGAGCGCTAACAGTCTTACTTATGACAATATGGCACACCTGAAGCCATCTTGATTGGAATAAACTGGTAACTCTTAAAACATTTAATTTAAAAAGGAACAACATGAGGGGGTTCATTTTGTCATAGAAATTATGGTTGGTGCTGTAGAAAGAAAAATTAGGACATGTTTTAAGTGAGATCTCAAATATCTTCCTGTTATATTTCAACAGGAGCAGCCTGTCAGTTGGTGCCTTTGTGTTCTACTGCAGCTTCCTGAGTGTTCTAAAGAACAACTAGAGAGCTAACAGTCTTACTTATGACAAAAGTATGGCACACCTGAAGCCATCTTGATTGGAATAAACTGGTAACACTTGAAACATTTAATTTAAAAGGAACAAAATGAGGGGGTTCATTTTGCCATAGAAATTATGGTTAGTGCTGTAGAAAGGAAAATTAGGACATGTTTTAAGTGAGATCTCAAATATCTTCCTGTTATATTTCAACAGGAGCAGCCTGTCAGTTGATGCCTTTGTGTTCTACTGCAGCTTCCCAGAGTGTTCTAAAGAACAACTAGAGTGCTAACAGCCTTACTTATGACAAAAGTATGGCACACCTGATGCCATCTTGATTGAAATAAACTGGTAACACTTAAAACATTTAATTTAAAAAGGAACAAAATGATGGGGTTCATTTTGTCATAGAAATTATGGTTAGTGCTGTAGAAAGAAAAATTAGGACATGTTTCAAGTGAGATCTCAAATATCTTCCTGTTATATTTCAACAGGATCAGCCTGTCAGTTGATGCCTTTGTGTTCTACTGCAGCTTCCCAGAGTGTTCTAAAGAACAACTAGAGCGCTAACAGTCTTACTTATGACAAAAGTATGGCACACCTGAAGCCGTCTTGATTGGAATAAACTGGTAACACTTAAAACATTTAATTTAAAAAGGAACAAAATGAGGGGGTTCATTTTGCCATAGAAATTATGGTTAATGCTGCAGAAAGAAAATTTAGGGCATGTTTTAAGTGAGATCTCAAATCTCTTCTATTTCATTAGAAAATTCTGACATGCAGACTGAAACAATCACTTTCAATACCAGCAGTAGACTTCCAGTTAAATCCCTGGTGAGCAGTAGCTTTACTACAGTGATCTAATGAACAACTAGAGTGCTAACATTCTGAATTTATGGCAAATGTGTGACACATCTGAATGCCTTCTTGATGGAATCAAAGTAAAAAACTGAAAGCATTTCCTACTGAGGAGACTGCAGTAAATGACGAAATTAGGAAACTTCATAACAAATAAGTCTCCCAAGATGGCCACCAGAGAAAAAAGAGCCCAAATGTAGCACAAATATCACCCAGATGTAGCCCACATATAGCCCAATGACAGAAGTGTGCAAAACACTTTTTATTTTGAGTTTTTCTGCAGTTTTATATAGTGCAAACTGGTCAGGTATTGGAGCGTTACATCTTACTTGGACCCCTTATTGTGTATTTGGCACGAAGTACATGAGATTGATCTAGCGAAACATTGAACTTTACGATTCTGTTAACCTGAAGTTGCTCTGAACCGGGCTTTGTAACACCCGCTTTTACCTACTGGTTTTAATTAATTCTCACTGTATTGTATTAGGAAAGAGGATTTACTGTTTTTATGTACACTTTTATGATCTATGTTTCTAAATCAAATCAAATAAAGTTTAATGAATTCTATGGCAGGACGGAGGCGAGGATTATGCATATCTTTCCTCACTTTATTTGCATAGCAGTTCAAAGAAAACGTAACACAACAATCATTAAACAAAAGACTACACAACCCATGAACCATTAGGGGGTAGTCTCCAAGGCAACTATAGTCCAATCATATCACAGTCCATCATATATAATATCGTGATGTCCCTTCCGCTTCCTCTTTCTTCACTGCTCGTCAGTTAAGTGCATTCCTTACATTCTTGGCTTAATCTGACGTTGTTGCTGTTTGTATAGCGGTTTCTTGTGCATTATTAGCATTATTGCCTTGGTATTGTTTCATATTCCCTGCGCAGGAGGCTCTTGCCCGAGTGCGTTCTCCCCTCGCAGTTTCTCCCACTGTGTGCTCTGCGCGCGGTGAGATCCGGTCAGGCGCGTCTGGTCCGAGCGAGGCAGCTCCGTCGAGCGCTCCCGCTGGTCTTTACGCGCGTTTGGGAATCCGGTCACTTCTTTAGTGTCCGCTTGATTCCCGGCCAACCTCGCCTAATTTTGACACCGCTACGCGGTGATTTCCCCACACGGCCACGTTAGTGACCAGCGCCACCTGGTGGTGGTAGCTGGTATTGCGCCTCAGTCTATTCTTATAACAGCTTCGGGGAAAACCCAGCTGTTGGAGCACCGGCGAGGGGCTGTCTTAAGGATTTTAAGGGCATTTGTTCTGTGCTCACACCCTCTGCTATCATGTCTTCTCCAGAAGACCATTTTTACTCCTCCTACCAGGAAGTGGAGGAGGAATGGCCCCCAACTTCTCCCTCCAGCAGTGGACCAAGCCCTCTCTCTGGCTATTTCTAGGGCGCTGGCTCCTCTTAGGGATCAGGTTGATAAGCTGGCGAAAAGCATCCCTGGGGTGTTCAGTGACCCAGATCTAGTGGTGGCAGGTCCAAGTAGCTCCCAGATGGGGAATAAAAGGGCCGTTAAGCATAACGCGGGGCACTTGGAAGGATTTGATAAACTTACGGAGACTTTCCTCAAGAGTGCGCGAACGCTAAAACATGCACCCTTCCGGGAGGAGGAGGGGCCCGGAGAAAATTGCGACACTGTCACCACTATTGTAGACCCCGACGGAGGGTTTCCTTACAGGGAGAGGGTGTATCGGAGGACAATTTCTCCTCCGATGAGGATAAGGACTCGGGCGTCCCTGGCGTCCAGAGTCCCACTCCTCTCAGTCCCCGGTTGGGGACGGGGTCCACTCGGACATGTTCGAGCCTACCCAAATTTACCATCCTAGGTCGGCAGAGTGGAAACCTGATGCCAAAGTGGCAGAGTATGTGGTGGGGAAAATCCATCAACCCCTTGAAATGGAGGTCAGGAATAGGATGAGGGGAGAATGCCCCAGGCCCTCACTGAAGGGGAAGGTGGCACACATGCCTGAAATTGATGAGAAACTATGTACCTTTTTCTCCAAGTATATGAGGAATCCCAAGAAAGGAATTGATAGGTCTTGGACGTGGTAGGGCCCTTGACCCAAATTATTCAATTGATGGAGCGTTCCAAAGAGTCAGGATCCCCTTTGTCCATGGATATTGAGGCTGGTTGGGCGCACTATCCTAAACCCTAAAACACTACCCCCTCCACTACCCAAACACCACTGCACTACCCTAAGCCCTAAAACACTACCCCCAGCACGACACCCTACACTACCCAAACATAACTGCACTACCCTAAACCCTAAAACACTACCACCAGCACGACTCCCTACACTACCCAAACACCACTGCACTACCCTAAACCCTAAAACACTACCCCCAGCACGACCCCTACACCACCCAAACACCACTGCACTACCCTAAACCCTAGAACAGAAACCCCCACCCCATGCCCAATCCCCCTTACCTCTCACTCCTCATGGTTCCTCTCTCCTCGTGGTTCCTGCTTTACGCCATCTCTGGGGGCGGTGCATGTCGTTAGTGAGGAAACGGAACAGCCTCTGTTTCCTTACAATGACATGGATCGTCTACATGTTTTTAGAACGCATGGTCATTTACCATTCATACCTTTACAACAAAATTCGTTGTAAAGGCATGCCTGGTAAATGACCATGCGTTCTAAAAAATGCGTAGTAATGACTTTGTGATATACAACGCATGCGTGGTAATGCATGCGTTGTAATGGTATCGCAAAGTAAAAAAGTCGTTGTACCGGCTGTTTACCGATCGAAGCTGGCTCCTGTTCTTCAGTGAGATGTTTATTTGATTAATTAGGAGGAAGGAATGTGTTTTTACTGAATAGTGCATTCCCGACTGTTGTATTGTGATAGTGTCTTCGTGGCCTGGTTTCACTTCCGGTGAGAGAGTGGAAGAGTCTGTTTGGATCTAAAGGAGTTCTGTTGTTGGACGGGGCCGGCGCGACATGTCGTCAGAAAACATAGCTAATGGAAAGCGTCCTCCCTGAAGTGTGGAGCAGTGCCATGAGAGGTCAACGAGTGTGCGTCCCACCGCAGTATGACCGTACCGCGTGACCCATGTGCCGCCTCCAGGGTACGGGAGGCAGAAGCGGCATCGCAGGTCCTTTTGAAGACCGTTGTAGCACTAATTCTACATTTTGGTACTAGGGCATTTTAACTTCATTGTTCTTGCCAGATACAAAGAGAAGATCCTGTGATATTCAGTGCCCTCCTTACCTTTTTTGTGGGTTGTTGTGCTTGTCACTTTGCTGCCCCGCCGGTGCACACGACTGGGCACCCTACCTCATGTGCCATCTGCAGGGCCTTTGCCCTCGGATCACTGGTTTCGGTTTCTGGAGTGGCAACATAAACAGTTGCTCCCAAAGGACTAGCCTGAACACTTAGGTGAATATCCCCTGCACCAGCATTCCACGGAAAGTCTTTCCTAGCTCTCCCACGTCAACGAGCACGGCTCCGCTCGCGACACCGTATGACGTCATCGGAGCCATAAGAGGACCTCGTCGGGCGTGCTGACGTCAGTTCCACCCATTTTTTCCGTGCCACTGAGGCAAACAGGGGACCGAGACATTTTCACATGTATACATAGTGTAATAAATATATATATATTCACTGAAAAAACCATAGGTTTCAGACACGTTATAGTTAGAAATTAGCATTTAAAAACCTTAGAAATTCACTGAAAAAACCATAGGTTTCAGGCACATTATAGTTAGAAATTAGCATTTAAAAATCCTTAGAAATTCACTGAAAAAACCATAGGTTTCAGGCACGTTATAGTTAGAAATTAGCATTTAAAAATCCTTAGAAATTCACTGAAAAAACCATAGGTTTCAGGGGCGTTAAAGTTAGTTGGACATTTCACTCGTACAAAACCATAGAAATTCCCCGTTATAGTTAGTTCAGCTAACTATAACTCGCGCGCCCGCAATGCACTTTTTCTCGGCCCCGCTTGAGGAATCACCCCGAAACTTTCAGGGTAGGAGCGGACCAGAGCGGGCCATAAAGTTTGAAAATTTCGCGAAGATTCGTCAACCGACGCAAGAGTTATTTCAAATAGAATGTCACGGATTTCCTATGGAAAATAGGTCCTAACTATAACTATCTACTGGCGACCGCCAGTAGATAATATATATATATATATATTCACTGAAAAACCATAGGTTTTAGGGACAGTTATAGTTAGTTGGACATTTCACTCGTGCAAAACCATAGAAATTCCCCCGTTATAGTTAGTTCAGCTAACTATAACTCGCGCCCATAATGCACTGCTGATGACGTCACATATTACATCACTCATGACATGGTCAGTGACATCACTGATGACATCACTGATGACATCTCAAATGACATCACTGATGACATCATCCAGTGACTGTGTGTTTCTGTAAAGTTTAAATATGTTTAATATATATAGGGAAAGGCGTATTGAAGAATGAGTGGGTGTATAAGTGTCTGAATGGATGATTTAGTACGTGAGTGACTGACTCTACAAGTGAGTGATTAAATGTATCTTACTGAATGCATGGGTTAGTGACTAAACCGTGTGAATGTCTGTATCCGTCTGTCTGTTGGTTTGTAAGCGGCTGCATGGCTTTCTGAATAGCTACATGAGTGTCTACATGGGTTATTGATTGATTGTCTGAGTATCTGTATGGGTGCCTGAGTGTTTGTGTGGGTGGGGTGTGTGTGACTCTGTGCATAGATGTGTGAGTTGGTGATTCACTGGGTGCATGGTTTCAAGAGTGCATCTGTGATGGACTGTATGGGTGGGTGAGTGTGTGTATGGGTGTGTTAGTGATTGAATGTATATCTCAGTGGTACATGTGTGAGTAACTACATATGTGAAAGGCAGTATATATGTGTGTTGGAGTATATAAATGGCTATAAGTGAGAGTGTGTGATTGTGAGAGTGGCTGTATGGATGAGTGTGTACTTGTATCAGTGATTGTATAAGAGTGTAAGAATGTGCTAGTATTTGTATGAGTAAGTGAGCTGGTGTGTGTATAACTGTATAGGTGAGTAAATGGGTGTGTGATTAAGTTTTTTGCATGACTGACTAGGTGTGTGAGTACCTCTATGGATGAGTGGCGGTGTGTGAGTGTTTATATAGGTGTATGAGTGCATATGATAGTCCTGTACTGAGTGACTAAGTATGAGTGACTGTACGGGTGAGTGAGTGGATGTGTGTGTAGACCTAAGAATCAGTGAGTGGGTATGTAGTTTTTGGTGTTGGAGTGTCTATGGTTTTGAGAATGGCAGTCTGTAATTTAGAGTGGGTGTATCAAAAGTTATATTAGGGTGTGAGAAGATGCATGAAATTATCACATGGATGATGTCATCAGTGATGTCATTTGAGATGTCATCAGTGATGTCATCAGTGATGTCACTGACCATGTCATGAGTGATGTAATATGTGACGTCATCAGCAGTGCATTGCGGGGGCGCGAGTTATAGTTAGCTGAACTAACTATAACGGGGGAATTTCTATGGTTTTGTACGAGTGAAATGTCCAACTAACTATAACTGTCCCTAAAACCTATGGTTTTTCCAGTGAATTTCAAAGGTTTTTAAATGCTAATTTCTAACTATAACGTGTCTGAAACCTATGGTTTTTTCAGTGAATTTCAAAGGTTTTTTAAATGCTAATTTCTAACTATAACGTGCTTGAAACCTATGATTTTTAAGTGAATTTCAAAGGTTTTTTTAAATGCTTGTTTCTAACTATGCCTACAGAGGTAGGACATGTGAAGAAAGAAGAAAAAACGCACAGAAAGACGCAAAAGATGTGCAGAAAGAACCAACAGAGGAGCAGAAAGAGGCCTTGTTGCAAAATCATCCTGTGCCCACAACTTTTTCAGACGGGTACTGGTGGTAACTGACTCTGACTAACCAGAGCCAGTGCTATGCTAAAAGACACTTAGAATACAGTGAAAACACCTACATACACTAGGGAACACTATGCGTTGGGGTACCCCTGTGATTAGCATGACCTCCCTCTGCAATTCCCTAGTACATAATAGGGCAGGGGGATTAAAACTACCTCTTAAAACGCACTCACAGGGCGCGTTTGCACAGTGGTGAAGGGAGGGGGGCCTGAGGTGACATGTGTGCAAACGCACCCCGTGGCGCGTTTTAAGTTGCGGGATTAAGTCCCCTTGAATTCTGAGGGTCCCTGGGCCTAACTAGCCCCCAGGTACCTACAGTTAGGACCACAGAGCTGAGTTGCAGAGAGGCGTTCCGAGGCCACGCACCTTTTTCACCTCTCTGCAACGCAACTCTGTTGTGCTTACTGAAGGTACCTGGTGGGCTAGTTGGCCCCAGGGTCCCTCAGTATTCAAAGGGAATTAATTCCCCAACTTAAAACGCACCACAGGGCGTGTTTGCGCACATGTCACCTGAGGCCCCGCCCCCTCCCTTCACCACTGTGCAACGCGCCCGTGGTGCGTTTTAGGTTGGGGGATTAGGTCACCTTGAATCCTGAGGGTCCCTGGGGCCCAACTAGCCCACTAGGTACTTCCAGTAAGCACCACAGGCCTGCGTTGCAACGCCTGTAACAAATTGTGCAGTTGTGTTTAGGTAGTGAAGAGGGTCGTGCTGGGGGTAGTGTTTTAGGGTTTAGGGTAGTGCAGTGGTGTTTGTGTAGTGTAGGGGGTCATTCTGGGGGTAGATTTAGGGTTTAGGGTAGTGCAGTGGTGTTTGGGTAGTGTAGGGAGTCGTGCTGGGGGAGTGTTTTAGGGTTTAGGGTAGTGCAGTGGTGTTTGGGTAGTGTAGGGGGTCGTGCTGGGGGTAGTGATTTAGGGTAGTGCAGTGGTGTTTGGGTAGTGTAGGGGGTACTGCTGGGGTAGTGTTTTAGGGTTTAGGTTAGTGCAGTGGTGTTTGGGTAGTGTAGGGGTACTGCTGGGGGTAGTGTTTTAGGGTTTAGGGTAGTGCAGTGGTGTTTGTGTAGTGTAGGAGGTAGTGTTTTAGGGTAGTGCAGTGGTCTTTGGGTAGTGTAGGGAGTCATGCGGGGGTAGTGTTTTAGGGTTTAGGGTAGTGTAGGGGGTCATGCGGGGGTAGTGTTTTAGGGATTAGGGTAGTGCATTGGTGTTTGGGTAGTGTAGGGGGTCATGCGGGGGTAGTGTTTTAGGGTTTAGGGCAGTGCAGTGGTGTTTGGGTAGTGTAGGGGTCGTGCTGGGGGAGTGTTTTAGGGTTTAGGGCAGTGCAGTGGTGTTCGGGTAGTGTAGGGGGTCGTGCTGGGGGAGTGTTTTAGGGTTTAGGGCAGTGCAGTGGTGTTCGGGTAGTGTAGGGGGTCATGCTGGGGGAGTGTTTGAGGGTTTAGGGCAGTGCAGTCGTGTTAGGGTAGTGTAGGGGGTTGTGCTGGGGGTATTTTAGGGTTTAGGGTAGTGCAGTGGTGTTTGGGTAGTGTAGGGGGTCGTGATGGGGTAGTGTTCTAGGGTTTAGGGTAGTACATTGGTGTTTGGGCAGTGTAGGGGGTAATGCTGGGGGTGGTGTTTTAGGGTTTAGGGCAGTGCAGTGGTGTTCGGGCAGTGTAGGGGGTCGTGCTGGGGGTGGTGTTTCAGGGTTTAGGGCAGTGCAGTGGTGTTCGGGCAGTGTAGGGGGTGGTGTTTCAGGGTTTAGGGCAGTGCAGTGGTGTTTGGGCAGTGTAGGGGGTCGTGCAGGGGTGGTGTTTCAGGGTTTAGGAAAGTGGTGTTCGGGCAGTGTAGGGGGCGTGCTGGGGGTGGTGTTTCAGGGTTTGGGGCAGTGCAGTGGTGTTCGAGCAGTAAAGGGGGTCGTGCTGGGGGTGGTGTTTCAGGGTTTAGGGCAGTGCAGTGGTGTTTGGGCAGTGTAGGGGGCAGTGCAGGGGGTGGTGTTTCAGGGTTTAGGGCAGTGCAGTGGTGTTCGGGCAGTGTAGGGGGTGCTGCAGGGGGTGGTGTTTCAGGGTTTAGGGCAGTGCAGTGGTGTTCTGGGCAGTGTAGGGGGTCATGCAGGGGGTGGTGTTTCAGGGTTTAGGGCAGTGCAGTGGTGTTCGGGCAGTGTAGGGGGTCGTGCTGGGGCTGGTGTTTCAGGGTTTAGGGCAGTACAGTGGTGTTCGGGCAGTGTAGGGGTCGTGCTGGGGCTGGTGTTTCAGGGTTTAGGGCAGTGCAGTGGTGTTCGGGCAGTGTAGGGGTCATGCTGGGGCTGGTGTTTCAGGGTTTAGGGCAGTGCAGTGGTGTTCGGGCAGTGTAGGGGGTCTTGCTGGGGCTGGTGTTTCAGAGTCTAGGGCAGTGCAGTGGTGTTCGGGCAGTGTAGGGGTCTTGCTGGGGCTGGTGTTTCAGGGTTTAGGGCAGTGCAGTGGTGTTCGGGCAGTGTAGGGGGTCGTGCTGGGGGTGGTGTTTCAGGGTTTAGCGCAGGGCAGTGGTGTTTGGGCAGTGTAGGGGTCATGCTGGGGCTAGTGTTTCAGGATTTATGGCAGAGCAATGGTGTTCAGGCAGTGTAGGGGTTTTGCTGGAGGTGGTGTTTCAGGGTTTAGGGCAGTGCAGTGGTGTTCGTGCAGTGTAGGGGGTGGTGTTTCAGGGTTTAGGGCAGTGGTGTTCAGGCAGTGTAGGGGTCTTGCTGGGGTTGATGTTTCAGGGTTTAGGGCAGTGCAGTGGTGTTCGGGCAGTGTAGGGGGTGGTGTTTCAGGGTTTAGGGCAGTGCAGTGGTGTTCCGGCAGTGTAGGAGGTCGTGCAGGGGGTGGTGTTTCAGGGTTTAGGGCAGTGCAGTGGTGTTTGGGCAGTGTAGGGGGTCATGCTGGGGGTGGTGTTTCAGGGTTTAGGGCAGTGCAGTGGTGTTCGGGCAGTGTAGGGTGTCGTGCTGAGGGGTGGTGTTCTAGGGTTTAGGGCAGTGCAGTGGTGTTCGGGCAGTGTAGGGGGTCATGCAGGGGGTGGTGTTTCAGGGTTTAGGGCAGTGAAGTGGTGTTTGGGAAGTATAGGGGGTCGTGCAGGGGGTGGTGTTTCAGGGTTTAGGGCAGTGCAGTGGTGTTCGGCCAGTGTAGGTGGTCTTGCTGGGGGTGGTGTTTCAGGCTTTAGTGCAGTGGTGTTCGGGCAGTGTAGGGGTCTTGCTGGGGCTGGTGTTTCAGGGTTTAGGGTAGTGCAGTGGTGTTTTTGTAGTGTAGGGGGTCATGTTTTAAGATGCAACGCTCCAATACCTGACCAGTCTGCACTACATAAAACTGCAAAAACTAAAAATAAAAAGTGTTTTGCACACTTTTGTCATTGGGCTATATGTGGGCTACATCTGGGTAATATTTGTCCTACATTTGGGCTCTTTTTCACTGGTGGCCATCTTGGAAGACTTCTTTGTTATGAAGTTTCCTAATTTCCTCATTTACTGCAGTATCCTCAGTAGGAAATGCTTTCAGTTTTTTACTTTGATTCCATCAAGAAGGCATTCAGATGTGTCACACATTTGCCATAAATTCAGAATGTTATTACTCTAGTTGTTCATTAGATCACTGTAGTTAAGCTACTGCTCACCAAGGAGTTAACTGGAAGTCTACTGCTGGTATTGAAAGTGATTGTTTCAGTCTGCATGTCAGAATTTTCTAATGAAATAGAAGAGGATTTGAGATCTCACTTAAAACATGCACTAAATTTTCTTTTTGCAGCACTAACCATAATTTCTATGGCAAAATGAACCCCCTCATTTTGTTCCTTTTTAAATTAAATGTTTTAAGTGTTACCAGTTTATTCCAATCAAGATGGCTTCAGGTGTGCCATACTTTTGTCATAAGTAAGGCTGTTAGCACTCTAGTTGTTCTTTAGAACACTCTGGGAAGCTGCAGTAGAACACAAAGGCATCAACTGACAGGCTGCTCCTGTTGAAATATAACAGGAAGATATTTGAGATCTCACTTAAAACATGTCCTAATTTTTCTTTCTACAGCACTAACCATAATTTCTATGGCAAAATGAACCCCCTCATTTTGTTCCTTTTTAAATTAAATGTTTTAAGTGTTACCAGTTTATTCCAATCAAGATGGCTTCAGGTGTGCCATACTTTTGTCATAAGTAAGACTGTTAGCGCTCTAGTTGTTCTTTAGAACACTCTGGGAAGCTGCAGTAGAACACAAAGAGCATCAACTGACAGGCTGCTCCTGTTGAAATATAACAGGAAGATATTTGAGATCACACTTGAAACATGTCCTAATTTTTCTTTCCAAAGCACTAACCATAATTTCTATGACAAAATGAACCCCCTCATGTTGTTCCTTTTTAAATTAAATGTTTTAAGAGTTACCAGTTTATTCCAATCAAGATGGCTTCAGGTGTGCCATATTGTCATAAGTAAGACTGTTAGCGCTCTAGTTGTTCTTTAGAACACTCTGGGAAGCTGCAGTAGAACACAAAGGCATCAACTGACAGGCTGCTCCTGTTGAAATATAACAGGAAGATATTTGAGATCACACTTGAAACATGTCCTAATTTTTCTTTCTACAGCACTAACCATAATTTCTATGACAAAATGAACCCCATCATTTTGTTCCTTTTTAAATTAAATGTTTTAAGTGTTACCAGTTTATTCCAATCAAGATGGCTTCAGGTGTGCCATACTTTTGTCATAAGTAAGGCTGTTAGCACTCTAGTTGTTCTTTAGAACACTCTGGGAAGCTGCAGTAGAACACAAAGGAATCAACTGACAGTCTCTGCCCTTGTTGGATGTACTTGTTATACTGAGAATGTCAGACTTCATTCTCACATGACTGAGAAAGATAATGTGAATTTACAGAAAATATGCTCTCATTTTAGCTTCTGGAGCACCTTCCAAAACTGTTTGGGACAAGCATGTGAAAATAGTTTTCTCTCAAACATGATTCATGATATCCCAGCAGAAGGTTTTTCACAGGGTAAAATCACCTTAGAACACACCACAATTCCTGAAATTAGTATGGTACCATCAACAAATGAATTCTAATGTAACTAAAGTCTGTTATCACCCTTTATAGTTCTCCTTTTGGTAACCCTCAAAATCTTCGATTCACTACAATGCATTTCAATGGGGTACTATCATTTATATTGGTCCCAAGATGGCTGCCAGCAATTCCAGGATGAAGTGCTGACAGCCAATCAGATCTCACGATGACATGTGTGGTTAGGCTCCGCCCAGATATATATGTGTTTTTACTTTTGATTTTCTCAGTAACTACTGAACGGATTTACACCATTTAACAAAAAGGGTTCTTTTTGAACCAAGAACTACCTCTTTGCCAAATTTGGTGTAATTCCGTTCAGCAGTTCGGGCTGTAGCCTTGCATAAAGTTTCCTATGGGAAATTGATTTTTGACTCTTATTTTTAATTTCTCGCAACTACTGAACGGATTTACACCATTTAACAAAAGGGTTCTTTCTGAACCAAGAACTACCTCTTTGCCAAATTTGGTGTAATTCCGTTCAGCAGTTCGGGCTGTAGCCGTGGCTAAAGTTTCCTATGGGAAAATGAATGGGGAAAACACGTTTGGGACCCCCTTTTTGGCGGTCGCCAGTAGATAGTTATAGTTAGGACCTATTTTCATAGGAAATCCGCGACATTCTATTTGAAATAACTCTCTTGCCGGTTGACGTATCTTCACGAAATTTTCAAACTTTGTGGGGCGCTCTGGTCCGCTCCTACCCTGAAAGTCTCGGGGTGATTTGTTAAGCGGTGGCCGAAAAAAGGGGGTCCCAAAACGCGTTTCCCCATTCATTTTTCCATAGGAAACTTTAGACACGGCTACAGCCCGAACTGCTGAATGGAATTACACCAAATTTGGCAAAGAGGTAGTTCTTGGTTCAGAAAGAACCCTTTTTGTTAAATGGTGTAAATCCGTTCAGTAGTTGCTGAGAAAATCAAAAGTAAAAGTACATATATATCTATGGGCACGGAGGATCCGCGCACCCTCCCGATCACGAGCTGTTCTGCTAATTGGCTGTCAACACTCCAAACCAGGAAGTGTTGGCAGCCATCTTGTTCCTCGGTAGAACCGAGGAACAAGAAAGCAGTAAAAAAGTGCGCAAACGCACAAAGGGGGCAGGGTAGAACCACCCTGCGACCTCTAGGCTGGCTCAGGGGGTCCCACAAGGACCCCTGGGCAAAAAAAGCATTTAAAAAATGCAGGATGCGCTCAGGGTGCGCGGATCCTGCCGATAAAAAATCGGGCGCCGGTCTCCCGCGCTTGGATAACTTGCCCCCGGTAGGCCAAGTCCCGGGGGCATGCTGGGGGTTTACTTTATGCATGGGGGCCACTAAGGGCCTTCCAAGCCCTCGGGGACCACCCCCCGGGCTTTATCATAAATGGTGCGGGAGGGCTCTGAGCCCTCCCGCAGCCCCGGGGACCGCCACCTCCCCGGGCTTTTTTTTAAATGTGTGGGAGCTCTGTTCCACACGCCCGGAACCACCACCTCCCCGGGGCACTAAGAAATTGGAAAATGGGGGTCCGCTTTGACTCTGCCCCGGGACCACCACCTCCCGGGGCTTTCAAAATGTAGGAGGGGGCCGCGCCCTCTCCTGAGCCCTTGATGGCCCTGGGACCGCCACCCCCAGGGCCGGCTCCTGCAGTGTCCCGGTGCTCACTCGGAGATCACAGTTTGTTATGACAGACGCGAGAGCCGCGGCTCCCGCCCTGTCATAGCAGTCTTGTTTGCATTTGAAAGAGAGAGCAGGAAACCTGCTCTCTCTTTCAAAATGCAACCAATTGCTTTTCACATGGGGAGCAGGATCTTAGCTGCCCCCAAGTGGAAGCAATGCCGGCTCCATAGGACGCGGGAGCCGCGGACCAGGGGGAATTGGGGACCCCCACAGTCCCCAACCAGAGGCCAGGCCCCGGGGATGGGGTCCCCGGGCCAGTAGCTCGGAGGGGGCCACGAGCCCTCCCCAAATAAAAATAAAAATAAAAAAAATAAGGGCAAGGCCAGGCCCCGGGGATGGTCCCTGGGCCTTAATGGCCTGAGGGGGCCACGCAGCCCCCTCCATATTTTTTATTTAAAAGAGGGCATGCCCCAGGGGTGGGGTCCCCGGGGCTAATAGAGGCCCAGGAAAGGGGGCCACGCAACCCTTCCCTTTTTTTTTTTTTAAATAAACAAGAAACTGCTCAGGCCCCGGGATGGGGTCCCCGGGCCAGTGGCTGAGGGAAGGGGGCCACGCAGCCCTCCCATAAAAGACAAAAACGGCATCGTGCCGAGGCCCGCTTCCCTGCAGTAGCTTGCAATGCTGCCTGGCGCTGCTTTAAGAAGGGGAAGTAATTCCCCTGATGCTGGGGGTCTCGAGCCAATCCAGCCCACCAGGAACCTCCAGTATGCTAGGGTTGCCCTGCAGAGAGGTGTACAGAGGCCACGCCCCTTTACACCTCCTGCAACGCAGCTCTGTGGCGTTAATGGAGGCAGCTGGTGGGCTAGTTGCACCCCAGGTACCCTCAGGACTCAAGGGAGTTAATCCTCGACCTGAAACGCGCCGCGGCGCGTTGGTACAGTGGTGAAGGGGAGGGGGCCTGCAGGCACATGTGTGCAAACACTCCGTGGCGCGTTGTTAAGATGGGGAATTAAATCCCTTCATCCTGAGGGTCTTGGGGCCAACTAGCCCAACAGGTACATCCAGGAAGCACAGAGCTGCGTTGCAGAGAGGTGTGCAAGGTGGCCTCTCTACACGTCTCTGCAACGCAGCCCCCTGGCGCATACTGGAGGTTCCTGGTGGGCTAGTTGGCCCTAGGGACCCTCATGATTCAAGGGGACTAATCCCCCAACTTAAAACGCGCCACGGGCGCGTTTGCACAGATGTCACCTCAGGCCCCGCCCTCCCTTCACCATTGTGCAATATACTCTTCAAATTTCAAATGAATAGCCGCTTACCTCTGATTACTGGGAGACTAGGCCAGATTTTTCAGCCTGTATTAATCTGAAAAGTATTTAATCGTACAATACTTGAATTTCTTCATAGATAATATTGCCTGCTTTGCTGAAGCTCTAAGTGTTTCCAAAATCAACACTTAGAAACTTTTTCAGCAAAAAGCAGGCAATGATATCCTATGGAAGGAAATTCAAGTTACTGGTAAGTACGGTTAAAATTACTTTTCAGGATTAGTACTGGGCTGAAAGATGCAGCACTGAGGTCTCTCCTGATAACAGGTGAGTAAATCAGAATTCGTAGTTCGGCAGATTTTAGAGGAATATTTGCACAATGGTGAAGGGAGGGGCGGGGCCTGAGGTGACATCTGTGCAAACGCGCCCCGTGGCGCGTTTTAAGTTGGGGGATTAAGTCCCCTTGAATCATGAGGGTCCCTAGGGGCCAACTAGCCCACCAGGAACCTCCAGTATGCGCCAGGGGCTGCGTTGCAGAGACGTGTAGAGAGGCCACACCCCTTTTACACCTCTCTGCAACGCAGCTCTGTGGCGCTTTCTGGATGTACCTGTTGGGCTAGTTGGCCCCCAGGGACCCTCAGGATTGAAGGGGATTTAATTCCCCATCTTAAAACGCGCCACGGGGCCTGTTTGCACACATGTCACCTCAGGCCCCGCCCTCCCTTCACCACTGTCAAACGCGCCCGTGGCGCGTTTTAAGTCGGGGGATTAACTCCCCTTGAATCCTGAGGGTACCTGGGGTGCAACTAGCCCACCAGCTACCTCCATTAAACGCCACAGAGCTGCGTTGCAGAGAGGTGTAAAAGGGGCGTGGCCTCTGTACACCTCTCTGCAAGGCAGCCCCTGGCGCATACTGGAGGTTCCTGGTGGGCTAGTTGGCCCTCAGGGACCCCCAGTATTCAAGGGGAATTACTTCCCTTCTTAAAACGCGCCAGGGGGCGCGTTTGCAGAGTACTGCAGGGAGGGGGGCGGGGCCTCCGGCACGATGCCGTTTTTTTTGTCTTTTTTTATGGGAGGGGGGCTGCGTGGCCCCCCTTCCCTCAGCCACTTTTGGCCCCGGGGACCCCATCCCCCGGGGCCTGAGCATTTTTTTTTGTTTTATTTAAAAAAAAAAAAAAAGGGAAGGGGGTTGCGTGGCCCCCTTTCCCTGGGCCTCTATTGGCCCCGGGGACCCCACCCCCGGGGCATGCCCTCTTTTTAAATAAAAAATATGGAGGGGGGCTGCGTGGCCCCCCTCAGGCCATTTAAGGCCCCGGGGACCCCATCCCCCGGGGCCGGCCTTGCCCTTATTTTTTTTATTTTTTTATTTTTTTTTATTTGGGGAGGGGGGCTGCGTGGCCCCCCTCCCGGGCCACTTTTGGCCCCGGGGACCCCATCCCCAGGGCCTGGCCTCTGGTTGGGGACTGTGGGGGTCCCCAATTCCCCCACAGTCCCGCCGGCTCCCCGCGTCCTATGGGAGCCGGCATTGCTTTTCCACTTGGGGAGCAGCTAAGATGCTGCTCCCCATGTGGAAAGCAATTGGTTTGCATTTTGAAAGAGAGAGCAGGTTTCCTGCTCTCTTTCAAAATGCAAACCAAGTTTGCTATGACAGGGCGGGAGCCGCGAGGCTCCCGTCCTGTCATAGCAAACAGCAGTCTCCCGGGGGTAGGCACCCCGGGACACTGCAGGAGCCGGCCCTGGGGGTGGCGGTCCCCAGGGCCATCAAGGGCTCCAGGAGGGGGCCGCGCGGCCCCCTCCCTACATTTTGAAAGCCCCGGGAGGTGGTGGTCCTCGGGCTTGGGGGTCCAAAACGGACCCCCATTTTCAATTTTCTTAGTGCCCCGGGGAGGTGGTGGTCCCCGGGGCGTGTGGGGGGGCTGGAGCCCCCCACACAGGTTTAAAAAAAAAAAAGCCCCGGGGAGGTGGCGGTCCCCGGGGCTGCGGGAGGGCTCAGAGCCCTCCCGCACCATTTATGATAAAGCCCCGGGGCTTGGGGGGCCCTTAGCTTGGGGGGGCCCCCCATACATAAAATAAACCCCCCCCAGCATGCCCCCGGGACTTGGCCCACCCGGGGGCAAATTAACATCAAAGCGCGGGAGACCGCGCTTCGATTTTTTTTTTTATCGGCAGGATCCGCGCACCCTGAGCGCATCCTGCCGATTTTTTTTTTTTTTAAATGCTTTTTTGCCCAGGGGTCCTTGTGGGACCCCCTGAGCAGACCTAGGGGTCAGGGTGTTTCTACCCTGCCCCCTTTGTGCGTTTTGCGCACTTTTTTTACTGCTTTCTTGTTCCTCGGTTCTACCGAGGAACAAGATGGCTGCCAACACTTCCTGGTTTGGAGTGTTGACAGCCAATTAGCAGACAGCTCGTGATCGGGAGGGTGCGCGGATCCTCCGTGCCCATAGATATATATGTACTTTTACTTTTGATTTTCTCAGCAACTACTGAACGGATTTACACCATTTAACAAAAGGGTTCTTTCTGAACCAAGAACTACCTCTTTGCCAAATTTGGTGTAATTCCATTCAGCAGTTCGGGCTGTAGCCGTGTCTAAAGTTTCCTATGGAAAAATGAATGGGGAAAACGCGTTTTGGGACCCCCTTTTTTCTCGGCCACCGCTTAACAAATCACCCCGAGACTTTCAGGGTAGGAGCGGACCAGAGCGCCCCACAAAGTTTGAAAATTTCGTGAAGATACGTCAACCGGCAAGAGAGTTATTTCAAATAGAATGTCGCGGATTTCCTATGAAAATAGGTCCTAACTATAACTATCTACTGGCGACCGCCAAAAAAGGGGGGTCCCAAAACGTGTTTTCCCCATTCATTTTCCCATAGGAAACTTTAGCCACGGCTACAGCCCGAACTGCTGAACGGAATTACACCAAATTTGGCAAAGAGGTAGTTCTTGGTTCAGAAAGAACCCTTTTGTTAAATGGTGTAAATCCGTTCAGTAGTTGCGGAGAAATTAAAAAATAAGAGTCAAAAAATCAATTTCCCATAGGAAACTTTATGCAAGGCTACAGCCCGAACTGCTGAACGGAATTACACCAAATTTGGCAAAGAGGTAGTTCTTGGTTCAAAAAGAACCCTTTTTGTTAAATGGTGTAAATCCGTTCAGTAGTTGCTGAGAAAATCAAAAGTAAAAACACATATATATCTGGGCGGAGCCTAACCACACATGTCATCGTGAGATCTGATTGGCTGTCAGCACTTCATCCTGGAATTGCTGGCAGCCATCTTGGGACCAATATAAATGATAGTACCCCATTGAAATGCATTGTAGTGAATCGAAGATTTTGAGGGTTACCAAAAGGAGAACTATAAAGGGTGATAACAGACTTTAGTTACATTAGAATTCATTTGTTGATGGTACCATACTAATTTCAGGAATTGTGGTGTGTTCTAAGGTGATTTTACCCTGTGAAAAACCTTCTGCTGGGATATCATGAATCATGTTTGAGAGAAAACTATTTTCACATGCTTGTCCCAAACAGTTTTGGAAGGTGCTCCAGAAGCTAAAATGAGAGCATATTTTCTGTAAATTCACATTATCTTTCTCAGTCATGTGAGAATGAAGTCTGACATTCTCAGTATAACAAGTACATCCAACAAGGGCAGAGACTGTCAGTTGATTCCTTTGTGTTCTACTGCAGCTTCCCAGAGTGTTCTAAAGAACAACTAGAGTGCTAACAGCCTTACTTATGACAAAAGTATGGCACACCTGAAGCCATCTTGATTGGAATAAACTGGTAACACTTAAAACATTTAATTTAAAAAGGAACAAAATGATGGGGTTCATTTTGTCATAGAAATTATGGTTAGTGCTGTAGAAAGAAAAATTAGGACATGTTTCAAGTGTGATCTCAAATATCTTCCTGTTATATTTCAACAGGAGCAGCCTGTCAGTTGATGCCTTTGTGTTCTACTGCAGCTTCCCAGAGTGTTCTAAAGAACAACTAGAGCGCTAACAGTCTTACTTATGACAATATGGCACACCTGAAGCCATCTTGATTGGAATAAACTGGTAACTCTTAAAACATTTAATTTAAAAAGGAACAACATGAGGGGGTTCATTTTGTCATAGAAATTATGGTTAGTGCTTTGGAAAGAAAAATTAGGACATGTTTCAAGTGTGATCTCAAATATCTTCCTGTTATATTTCAACAGGAGCAGCCTGTCAGTTGATGCCTTTGTGTTCTACTGCAGCTTCCCAGAGTGTTCTAAAGAACAACTAGAGCGCTAACAGTCTTACTTATGACAAAAGTATGGCACACCTGAAGCCATCTTGATTGGAATAAACTGGTAACACTTAAAACATTTAATTTAAAAAGGAACAAAATGAGGGGGTTCATTTTGCCATAGAAATTATGGTTAGTGCTGTAGAAAGAAAAATTAGGACATGTTTTAAGTGAGATCTCAAATATCTTCCTGTTATATTTCAACAGGAGCAGCCTGTCAGTTGATGCCTTTGTGTTCTACTGCAGCTTCCCAGAGTGTTCTAAAGAACAACTAGAGTGCTAACAGCCTTACTTATGACAAAAGTATGGCACACCTGAAGCCATCTTGATTGGAATAAACTGGTAACACTTAAAACATTTAATTTAAAAAGGAACAAAATGAGGGGGTTCATTTTGCCATAGAAATTATGGTTAGTGCTGCAAAAAGAAAATTTAGTGCATGTTTTAAGTGAGATCTCAAATCCTCTTCTATTTCATTAGAAAATTCTGACATGCAGACTGAAACAATCACTTTCAATACCAGCAGTAGACTTCCAGTTAACTCCTTGGTGAGCAGTAGCTTAACTACAGTGATCTAATGAACAACTAGAGTAATAACATTCTGAATTTATGGCAAATGTGTGACACATCTGAATGCCTTCTTGATGGAATCAAAGTAAAAAACTGAAAGCATTTCCTACTGAGGATACTGCAGTAAATGAGGAAATTAGGAAACTTCATAACAAAGAAGTCTTCCAAGATGGCCACCAGTGAAAAAAGAGCCCAAATGTAGGACAAATATTACCCAGATGTAGCCCACATATAGCCCAATGACAAAAGTGTGCAAAACACTTTTTATTTTTAGTTTTTTTGCAGTTTTATGTAGTGCAGACTGGTCAGGTATTGGAGCGTTGCATCTTAAAACATGACCCCCCTACACTACAAAAACACCACTGCACTACCCTAAACCCTGAAACACCAGCCCCAGCAAGACCCCTACACTGCCCGAACACCACTGCACTAAAGCCTGAAACACCACCCCCAGCAAGACCACCTACACTGGCCGAACACCACTGCACTGCCCTAAACCCTGAAACACCACCCCCTGCACGACCCCCTATACTTCCCAAACACCACTTCACTGCCCTAAACCCTGAAACACCACCCCCTGCATGACCCCCTACACTGCCCGAACACCACTGCACTGCCCTAAACCCTAGAACACCACCCCTCAGCACGACACCCTACACTGCCCGAACACCACTGCACTGCCCTAAACCCTGAAACACCACCCCCAGCATGACCCCCTACACTGCCCAAACACCACTGCACTGCCCTAAACCCTGAAACACCACCCCCTGCACGACCTCCTACACTGCCGGAACACCACTGCACTGCCCTAAACCCTGAAACACCACCCCCTACACTGCCCGAACACCACTGCACTGCCCTAAACCCTGAAACATCAACCCCAGCAAGACCCCTACACTGCCTGAACACCACTGCCCTAAACCCTGAAACACCACCCCCTACACTGCACGAACACCACTGCACTGCCCTAAACCCTGAAACACCACCTCCAGCAAAACCCCTACACTGCCTGAACACCATTGCTCTGCCATAAATCCTGAAACACTAGCCCCAGCATGACCCCTACACTGCCCAAACACCACTGCCCTGCGCTAAACCCTGAAACACCACCCCCAGCACGACCCCCTACACTGCCCGAACACCACTGCACTGCCCTAAACCCTGAAACACCAGCCCCAGCAAGACCCCCTACACTGCCCGAACACCACTGCACTGCCCTAGACTCTGAAACACCAGCCCCAGCAAGACCCCCTACACTGCCCGAACACCACTGCACTGCCCTAAACCCTGAAACACCAGCCCCAGCATGACCCCTACACTGCCCGAACACCACTGCACTGCCCTAAACCCTGAAACACCAGCCCCAGCACGACCCCTACACTGCCCGAACACCACTGTACTGCCCTAAACCCTGAAACACCAGCCCCAGCACGACCCCCTACACTGCCCGAACACCACTGCACTGCCCTAAACCCTGAAACACCACCCCCTGCATGACCCCCTACACTGCCCGAACACCACTGCACTGCCCTAAACCCTGAAACACCACCCCCTGCAGCACCCCCTACACTGCCCGAACACCACTGCACTGCCCTAAACCCTGAAACACCACCCCCTGCACTGCCCCCTACACTGCCCAAACACCACTGCACTGCCCTAAACCCTGAAACACCACCCCCAGCACGACCCCCTTTACTGCTCGAACACCACTGCACTGCCCCAAACCCTGAAACACCACCCCCAGCACGCCCCCTACACTGCCCGAACACCACTTTCCTAAACCCTGAAACACCACCCCCTGCACGACCCCCTACACTGCCCAAACACCACTGCACTGCCCTAAACCCTGAAACACCACCCCCTACACTGCCCGAACACCACTGCACTGCCCTAAACCCTGAAACACCACCCCCAGCACGACCCCCTACACTGCCCGAACACCACTGCACTGCCCTAAACCCTAAAACACCACCCCCAGCATTACCCCCTACACTGCCCAAACACCAATGTACTACCCTAAACCCTAGAACACTACCCCATCACGACCCCCTACACTACCCAAACACCACTGCACTACCCTAAACCCTAAAATACCCCCAGCACAACCCCCTACACTACCCTAACACGACTGCACTGCCCTAAACCCTCAAACACTCCCCCAGCATGACCCCCTACACTACCCGAACACCACTGCACTGCCCTAAACCCTAAAACACTCCCCCAGCACGACCCCCTACACTACCCGAACACCACTGCACTGCCCTAAACCCTAAAACACTCCCCCAGCACGACCCCCTACACTACCCAAACACCACTGCACTGCCCTAAACCCTAAAACACTACCCCCGCATGACCCCCTACACTACCCAAACACCAATGCACTACCCTAATCCCTAAAACACTACCCCCCGCATGACCCCCTACACTACCCTAAACCCTAAAACACTACCCCCGCATGACTCCCTACACTACCCAAAGACCACTGCACTACCCTAAAACACTACCTCCTACACTACACAAACACCACTGCACTACCCTAAACCCTAAAACACTACCCCCAGCAGTACCCCTACACTACCCAAACACCACTGCACTAACCTAAACCCTAAAACACTACCCCCAGCAGTACCCCCTACACTACCCAAACACCACTGCACTACCCTAAATCACTACCCCCAGCACGACCCCCTACACTACCCAAACACCACTGCACTACCCTAAACCCTAAAACACTCCCCCAGCACGACTCCCTACACTACCCAAACACCACTGCACTACCCTAAACCCTAAATCTACCCCCAGAATGACCCCCTACACTACACAAACACCACTGCACTACCCTAAACCCTAAAACACTACCCCCAGCACGACCCTCTTCACTACCTAAACACAACTGCACAATTTGTTACAGGCGTTGCAACGCAGGCCTGTGGTGCTTACTGGAAGTACCTAGTGGGCTAGTTGGGCCCCAGGGACCCTCAGGATTCAAGGTGACCTAATCCCCCAACTTAAAACGCACCACGGGGCGCGTTTGCACAGTGGTGAAGGGAGGGGGCGGGGCCTCAGGTGACATGTGCGCAAACACGCCCTGTGGTGCGTTTTAAGTTGGGGAATTAATTCCCTTGAATACTGAGGGACCCTGGGGCCAACTAGCCCACCAGGTACCTTCAGTAAGCACAACAGAGTTGCGTTGCAGAGAGGTGAAAAAAGGTGCGTGGCCTCGGAACGCCTCTCTGCAACTCAGCTCTGTGGTCCTAACTGTAGGTACCTGGGGGCTAGTTGGGCCCCAGGGACCCTCAGAATTCAAGGGGACTTAATCCCGCAACTTAAAACGCGCCACGGGGTGCGTTTGCACACATGTCACCTCAGGCCCCCCTCCCTTCACCACTGTGCAAACGCGCCCTGTAGTGCGTTTTAAGAGGTAGTTTTAATCCCCCTGCCCTATTATGTACTAGGGAATTGCAGAGGAGGTCATGCTAATCACAGGGGTACCCCAACGCATAGTGTTCCCTAGTGTATGTAGGTGTTTTCACTGTATTCTAAGTGTCTTTTAGCATAGCACTGGCTCTGGTTAGTCAGAGTCAGTTACCACCAGTACCCGTCTGAAAAAGTTGTGGGCACAGGATGATTTTGCAACAAGGCCTCTTTCTGCTCCTCTGTTGGTTCTTTCTGCACATCTTTGCGTCTTTCTGTGCGTTTTTTCTTCTTTCTTCACATGTCCTACCTCTGTAGGCATAGTTAGAAACAAGCATTTAAAAAAACCTTTGAAATTCACTTAAAAATCATAGGTTTCAAGCACGTTATAGTTAGAAATTAGCATTTAAAAAACCTTTGAAATTCACTGAAAAAACCATAGGTTTCAGACACGTTATAGTTAGAAATTAGCATTTAAAAAACCTTTGAAATTCACTGAAAAAACCATAGGTTTTAGGGACAGTTATAGTTAGTTGGACATTTCACTCGTACAAAACCATAGAAATTCCCCCGTTATAGTTAGTTCAGCTAACTATAACTCGCGCCCCCGCAATGCACTGCTGATGACGTCACATATTACATCACTCATGACATGGTCAGTGACATCACTGATGACATCACTGATGACATCTCAAATGACATCACTGATGACATCATCCATGTGATAATTTCATGCATCTTCTCACACCCTAATATAACTTTTGATACACCCACTCTAAATTACAGACTGCCATTCTCAAAACCATAGACACTCCAACACCAAAAACTACATACCCACTCACTGATTCTTAGGTCTACACACACATCCACTCACTCACCCGTACAGTCACTCATACTTAGTCACTCAGTACAGGACTATCATATGCACTCATACACCTATATAAACACTCACACACCGCCACTCATCCATAGAGGTACTCACACACCTAGTCAGTCATGCAAAAAACTTAATCACACACCCATTTACTCACCTATACAGTTATACACACACCAGCTCACTTACTCATACAAATACTAGCACATTCTTACACTCTTATACAATCACTGATACAAGTACACACTCATCCATACAGCCACTCTCACAATCACACACTCTCACTTATAGCCATTTATATACTCCAACACACATATATACTGCCTTTCACATATGTAGTTACTCACACATGTACCACTGAGATATACATTCAATCACTAACACACCCATACACACACTCACCCACCCATACAGTCCATCACAGATGCACTCTTGAAACCATGCACCCAGTGAATCACCAACTCACACATCTATGCACAGAGTCACACACACCCCACCCACACAAACACTCAGGCACCCATACAGATACTCAGACAATCAATCAATAACCCATGTAGACACTCATGTAGCTATTCAGAAAGCTCATGCAGCCGCTTACAAACCAACAGACAGACGGATACAGACATTCACACGGTTTAGTCACTAACCCATGCATTCAGTAAGATACATTTAATCACTCACTTGTAGAGTCAGTCACTCACGTACTAAATCATCCATTCAGACACTTATACACCCACTCATTCTTCAATACGCCTTTCCCTATATATATTAAACATATTTAAACTTTACAGAAACACACAGTCACTGGATGATGTCATCAGTGATGTCATTTGAGATGTCATCAGTGATGTCATCAGTGATGTCACTGACCATGTCATGAGTGATGTAATATGTGACGTCATCAGCAGTGCATTGCGGGCGCGAGTTATAGTTAGCTGAACTAACTATAACGGGGGAATTTCTATGGTTTTGCACGAGTGAAATGTCCAACTAACTATAACTGTCCCTAAAACCTATGGTTTTTTCAGTGAATATATATATATATATATTATCTACTGGCGGTCGCCAGTAGATAGTTATAGTTAGGACCTATTTTCCATAGGAAATCCGTGACATTCTATTTGAAATAACTCTTGCGTCGGTTGACGAATCTTCGCGAAATTTTCAAACTTTATGGCCCGCTCTGGTCCGCTCCTACCCTGAAAGTTTCGGGGTGATTCCTCAAGCGGGGCCGAGAAAAAGTGCATTGCGGGCGCGCGAGTTATAGTTAGCTGAACTAACTATAACGGGGAATTTCTATGGTTTTGTACGAGTGAAATGTCCAACTAACTTTAACGCCCCTGAAACCTATGGTTTTTTCAGTGAATTTCTAAGGATTTTTAAATGCTAATTTCTAACTATAACGTGCCTGAAACCTATGGTTTTTTCAGTGAATTTCTAAGGATTTTTAAATGCTAATTTCTAACTATAATGTGCCTGAAACCTATGGTTTTTTCAGTGAATTTCTAAGGTTTTTTAAATGCTAATTTCTAACTATAACGTGTCTGAAACCTATGGTTTTTTCAGTGAATATATATATATTTATTACACTATGTATACATGTGAAAATGTCTCGGTCCCCTGTTTGCCTCAGTGGCACGGAAAAAATGGGTGGAACTGACGTCAGCACGCCGACGAGGTCCTCTTATGGCTCCGATGACGTCATACGGTGTCGCGAGCGGAGCCGTGCTCGTTGACGTGGGAGAGCTAGGAAAGACTTTCCGTGGAATGCTGGTGCAGGGGATATTCACCTAAGTGTTCAGGCTAGTCCTTTGGGAGCAACTGTTTATGTTGCCACTCCAGAAACCGAAACCAGTGATCCGAGGGCAAAGGCCCTGCAGATGGCACATGAGGTAGGGTGCCCAGTCGTGTGCACCGGCGGGGCAGCAAAGTGACAAGCACAACAACCCACAAAAAAGGTAAGGAGGGCACTGAATATCACAGGATCTTCTCTTTGTATCTGGCAAGAACAATGAAGTTAAAATGCCCTAGTACCAAAATGTAGAATTAGTGCTACAACGGTCTTCAAAAGGACCTGCGATGCCGCTTCTGCCTCCCGTACCCTGGAGGCGGCACATGGGTCACGCGGTACGGTCATACTGCGGTGGGACGCACACTCGTTGACCTCTCATGGCACTGCTCCACACTTCAGGGAGGACGCTTTCCATTAGCTATGTTTTCTGACGACATGTCGCGCCGGCCCCGTCCAACAACAGAACTCCTTTAGATCCAAACAGACTCTTCCACTCTCTCACCGGAAGTGAAACCAGGCCACGAAGACACTATCACAATACAACAGTCGGGAATGCACTATTCAGTAAAAAAACACATTCCTTCCTCCTAATTAATCAAATAAACATCTCACTGAAGAACAGGAGCCAGCTTCGATCGGTAAACAGCCGGTACAACGACTTTTTTACTTTGCGATACCATTACAACGCATGCATTACCACGCATGCGTTGTATATCACAAAGTCATTACTACGCATTTTTTTAGAACGCATGGTCATTTACCAGGCATGCCTTTACAACGAATTTTGTTGTAAAGGTATGAATGGTAAATGACCATGCGTTCTAAAAAACATGTAGACGATCCATGTCATTGTAAGGAAACAGAGGCTGTTCCGTTTCCTCACAACGACATGCACCGCCCCCCAGAGATGGCGTAAAGCAGGAACCACGAGGAGAGAGGAACCATGAGGAGTGAGAGGTAAGGGGGATTGGGCATGGGGTGGGGGTTTCTGTTCTAGGGTTTAGGGTAGTGCAGTGGTGTTTGGGTGGTGTAGGGGTCGTGCTGGGGGTAGTGTTTTAGGGTTTAGGGTAGTGCAGTGGTGTTTGGGTAGTGTAGGGAGTCGTGCTGGTGGTAGTGTTTTAGGGTTTAGGGTAGTGCAGTTATGTTTGGGTAGTGTAGGGTGTCGTGCTGGGGGTAGTGTTTTAGGGCTTAGGTAGTGCAGTGGTGTTTGGGTAGTGGAGGGGGTAGTGTTTTAGGGTTTAGGATAGTGCGCCCAACCAGCCTCAATATCCATGGACAAAGGGGATCCTGACTCTTTGGAACGCTCCATCAATTGAATAATTTGGGTCAAGGGCCCTACCACGTCCAAGACCTATCAATTCCTTTCTTGGGATTCCTCATATACTTGGAGAAAAAGGTACATAGTTTCTCATCAATTTCAGGCATGTGTGCCACCTTCCCCTTCAGTGAGGGCCTGGGGCATTCTCCCCTCATCCTATTCCTGACCTCCATTTCAAGGGGTTGATGGATTTTCCCCACCACATACTCTGCCACTTTGGCATCAGGTTTCCACTCTGCCGACCTAGGATGGTAAATTTGGGTAGGCTCGAACATGTCCGAGTGGACCCCGTCCCCAACCGGGGACTGAGAGGAGTGGGACTCTGGACGCCAGGGACGCCCCGAGTCCTTATCCTCATCGGAGGAGAAATTGTCCTCCGATACACCCTCTCCCTGTAAGGGAAACCCTCCGTCGGGGTCTACAATAGTGGTGACAGTGTCGCAATTTTCTCCGGGCCCCTCCTCCTCCCGGAAGGGTGCATGTTTTAGCGTTCGCGCACTCTTGAGGAAAGTCTCCGTAAGTTTATCAAATCCTTCCAAGTGCCCCGCGTTATGCTTAACGGCCCTTTTATTCCCCATCTGGGAGCTACTTGGACCTGCCACCACTAGATCTGGGTCACTGAACACCCCAGGGATGCTTTTCGCCAGCTTATCAACCTGATCCCTAAGAGGAGCCAGCGCCCTAGAAATAGCCAGAGAGAGGGCTTGGTCCACTGCTGGAGGGAGAAGTTGGGGGCCATTCCTCCTCCACTTCCTGGTAGGAGGAGTAAAATGGTCTTCTGGAGAAGACATGATAGCAGAGGGTGTGAGCACAGAACAAATGCCCTTAAAATCCTTAAGACAGCCCCCTCGCCGGTGCTCCAACAGCTGGGTTTTCCCCGAAGCTGTTATAAGAATAGACTGAGGCGCAATACCAATTACCACCACCAGGTGGCGCTGGTCACTAACGTGGCCGTGTGGGGAAATCACCGCGTAGCGGTGTCAAAATTAGGCGAGGGTTGGCCGGGAATCAAGCGGACACTAAAGAAGTGACCGGATTCCCAAACGCGCGTAAAGACCAGCGGGAGCGCTCGACGGAGCTGCCTCGCTCGGACCAGACGCGCCTGACCGGATCTCACCGCGCGCAGAGCACACAGTGGGAGAAACTGCGAGGGGGAGAACGCACTCGGGCAAGAGCCTCCTGCGCAGGGAATATGAAACAATACCAAGGCAATAATGCTAATAATGCACAAGAAACCGCTATACAAACAGCAACAACGTCAGATTAAGCCAAGAATGTAAGGAATGCACTTAACTGACGAGCAGTGAAGAAAGAGGAAGCGGAAGGGACATCACGATATTATATATGATGGACTGTGATATGATTGGACTATAGTTGCCTTGGAGACTACCCCCCTAATGGTTCATGGGTTGTGTAGTCTTTTGTTTAATGATTGTTGTGTTACGTTTTCTTTGAACTGCTATGCAAATAAAGTGAGGAAAGATATGCATAATCCTCGCCTCCGTCCTGCCATAGAATTCATTAAACTTTATTTGATTTGATTTAGAAACATAGATCATAAAAGTGTACATAAAAACAGTAAATCCTCTTTCCTAATACAATACAGTGAGAATTAATTAAAACCAGTAGGTAAAAACGGGTGTTACAAAGCCCGGTTCAGAGCAACTTCAGGTTAACAGAATCGTAAAGTTCAATGTTTCGCTAGATCAATCTCATGTACTTCGTGCCAAATACACAATAAGGGGTCCAAGTAAGATGTAACGCTCCAATACCTGACCAGTTTGCACTATATAAAACTGCAGAAAAACTCAAAATAAAAAGTGTTTTGCACACTTCTGTCATTGGGCTATATGTGGGCTACATCTGGGTGATATTTGTGCTACATTTGGGCTCTTTTTTCTCTGGTGGCCATCTTGGGAGACTTATTTGTTATGAAGTTTCCTAATTTCGTCATTTACTGCAGTCTCCTCAGTAGGAAATGCTTTCAGTTTTTTACTTTGATTCCATCAAGAAGGCATTCAGATGTGTCACACATTTGCCATAAATTCAGAATGTTAGCACTCTAGTTGTTCATTAGATCACTGTAGTAAAGCTACTGCTCACCAGGGATTTAACTGGAAGTCTACTGCTGGTATTGAAAGTGATTGTTTCAGTCTGCATGTCAGAATTTTCTAATGAAATAGAAGAGATTTGAGATCTCACTTAAAACATGCCCTAAATTTTCTTTCTGCAGCATTAACCATAATTTCTATGGCAAAATGAACCCCCTCATTTTGTTCCTTTTTAAATTAAATGTTTTAAGTGTTACCAGTTTATTCCAATCAAGACGGCTTCAGGTGTGCCATACTTTTGTCATAAGTAAGACTGTTAGCGCTCTAGTTGTTCTTTAGAACACTCTGGGAAGCTGCAGTAGAACACAAAGGCATCAACTGACAGGCTGATCCTGTTGAAATATAACAGGAAGATATTTGAGATCTCACTTGAAACATGTCCTAATTTTTCTTTCTACAGCACTAACCATAATTTCTATGACAAAATGAACCCCATCATTTTGTTCCTTTTTAAATTAAATGTTTTAAGTGTTACCAGTTTATTTCAATCAAGATGGCATCAGGTGTGCCATACTTTTGTCATAAGTAAGGCTGTTAGCACTCTAGTTGTTCTTTAGAACACTCTGGGAAGCTGCAGTAGAACACAAAGGCATCAACTGACAGGCTGCTCCTGTTGAAATATAACAGGAAGATATTTGAGATCTCACTTAAAACATGTCCTAATTTTCCTTTCTACAGCACTAACCATACTTCTATGGCAAAATGAACCCCCTCATTTTGTTCCTTTTAAATTAAATGTTTCAAGTGTTACCAGTTTATTCCAATCAAGATGGCTTCAGGTGTGCCATACTTTTGTCATAAGTAAGACTGTTAGCTCTCTAGTTGTTCTTTAGAACACTCAGGGAAGCTGCAGTAGAACACAAAGGCACCAACTGACAGGCTGCTCCTGTTGAAATATAACAGGAAGATATTTGAGATCTCACTTAAAACATGTCCTAATTTTTCTTTCTACAGCACCAACCATAATTTCTATGACAAAATGAACCCCCTCATGTTGTTCCTTTTTAAATTAAATGTTTTAAGAGTTACCAGTTTATTCCAATCAAGATGGCTTCAGGTGTGCCATATTGTCATAAGTAAGACTGTTAGCGCTCTAGTTGTTCTTTAGAACACTCTGGGAAGCTGCAGTAGAACACAAAGGCATCAACTGACAGGCTGCTCCTGTTGAAATATAACAGGAAGATATTTGAGATCACACTTGAAACATGTCCTAATTTTTCTTTCTACAGCACTAACCATAATTTCTATGACAAAATGAACCCCATCATTTTGTTCCTTTTTAAATTAAATGTTTTAAGTGTTACCAGTTTATTCCAATCAAGATGGCTTCAGGTGTGCCATACTTTTGTCATAAGTAAGGCTGTTAGCACTCTAGTTGTTCTTTAGAACACTCTGGGAAGCTGCAGTAGAACACAAAGGAATCAACTGACAGTCTCTGCCCTTGTTGGATGTACATGTTTTACTGAGAATGTCAGACTTCATTCTCACATGACTGAGAAAGAAAATGTGAATTTACAGAAAATATGCTCTCATTTTAGCTTCTGGAGCACCTTCCAAAACTGTTTGGGACAAGCATGTGAAAATAGTTTCTCTCAAACATGATTCATGATATCCCAGCAGAAGGTTTTTCACAGGGTAAAATCACCTTAGAACACACCACAATTCCTGAAATTAGTATGGTACCATCAACAAATGAATTCTAATGTAACTAAAGTCTGTTATCACCCTTTATAGTTCTCCTTTTGGTAACCCTCAAAATCTTCGATTCACTACAATGCATTTCAATGGGGTACTATCATTTATATTGGTCCCAAGATGGCTGCCAGCAATTCCAGGATGAAGTGCTGACAGCCAATCAGATCTCACGATGACATGTGTGGTTAGGCTCCGCCCAGATATATATGTGTTTTCTTTTTCAAATTTCTCAGGAACTACTTAACGGATTTACACCATTTAACCAAAAGGCACGACTCTGAACCAAGGGCTACCTTTTTGCCAAATTTTGTGTAATTCCGTTCAGCAGTTCGGGCTGTAGCTGCGACTAAAGGTTCCTATGGAAAATTGCATGGGCAAAACACGTTTTGGGACCCCCTTTTTCTTGGCCCCAACTTGACGAATCACCCCAAAACTTTCAGGATAGGACCGGAGCGGGCCATAAGTTTTGAGAATTTCGCGAACATTCGTCAACCGGCGCCAAAGGTATTGGAAATAGAATGTTGCGAATTTCCTATGGAAAATAGGTCCTAACTATAACTATCTACTGGCGACCGCCAGTAGATAATATATATATATATGTATATATATATATCCAAAACACTCCTCTCCAAATCACAAAGGAGCCCGCACTCAAATGTATGAAAAATCCTTATTTATTTGCAGTGCTGGATTAAAAATAATAGGAACGCGTTTCAGCTGTCCTTGCAGCCTTTGTCAACATTTTTCTGTCTTTTAATACTTTTGTACCTCACTCCTACTTGCACTGCATTGCATTCTCATTTTCTGCTCATACCACACACATTTATCAGCATTCTCAGATAAAACATTCCTATGAGTACCTTTAAATTTTACTTAGCGCACAGTATTTGAGGAGTAAATTGTTAGATAAGAAACAGACATGGCCTCTCATTTGACTTAATTAACCCTTGGTAGCCGAGGAAGGTTCAGATGCTCCGACTTAATCTGAGAGAGAGGTTATCCATCAGAATCAAGAAGTGATTTTCAGTTGGTGGAGTTCAATCACTTGACCCTTTAATTGATTCTGAAAACATGGCCATAAAGCACAGCAAGGCATTTGTAATGTTCCTTCACTGGAGATACTGGATGTAAGTAGATAATACAAATTGTTTGTCTGTCATCAAGCCTTCTATGTTGTGCAAGAGATTCACTGGTTATGCATGCAACTAACTCGTATATACTGGAAAGTACTCCAATACAGATCCTGCCCTCCCTCAATAGCAATTAGTGATTAGATTATGTAGGATATTCCTCAATTACTCTTTTGTAAAGGTTTTTATCATTGTATCGAGAATTTCTATACAGGGATACAGCTGTTCAGCGAACTGTAGAATGTTGGCAATGTGTCATGTAAGGTAATACAGTCATGAAGTATTCCCTCAGGAGATGTTTGTCAAAAGCTCAAAAGGTCACTGCAGTAACTTACATTGCAACAAACATCTAGTTGTGAACTTTTTAGACTTGCAATACTTGTACTCACTACAAATCATTATGAAAGCACTTCTCTGGTCATAGTTTTGGGGTCAATTGACAAAAGCCATAAGCCATGCTATGTACTTCATTATAAAAAGTACATGGTGCAGTCGATAAATTGACCAGCTACTTAAATTATATGAACTTGCACAACCTACAAGACGTTTGCTATCCCCCGATTCATTGGGCAATATACATGTTATCTATTGTTACACCTTAATGGGAAGACTATTGTCCTTCCTTGAATTTGAGTTGGCTGTTATTGTTAGTCTCAGTGATGTAGAAGCAGCAGGCTTTAATTAATCTTTTTGGAGGAGTGGAAGATTTTGCAAGGCTGAAGAATCAACACTTTACATTTACAGTATGTTTGACTATTATATCTGAGCTATTGTCTTCAATAACTCTAAGAAATGGATACAAATTGGTTATAATGTTGGCCTGCTTACTATTTTCCTTGTGTCAATACATCTGATTTTGCATTGACCGTATTACAAGTGCATTATGGTCAATAGCACTGTACATTCAACGGATGGGACACCTGCCTAATTTTGACAGTATTCTCAGCCAAACTGTAAGAAGGTCATAAGTCACTCTGAAAATCCTCTTTAGGGAATTTAGAAGAGTCTCCTCAGGATTTCTACCATACTTTTCAAATGTAGATCTGCTCACACTGTCTGAGGAATTGGTCACAAGATATGCTCGGACACACCCCATATCAAAAACCATGCAGTGCAAGAAGTCTGGTTTGGCAATTTAGCTGGATTTCACCCAGAGAAGGCTCTTGACAGCCACAGAGTCAAGTCCTTCTGAGTCTAAGAAGACTGCTTTAGTTAAGTGTTAGTAAAGGTTTGCCTTGCTACCACACAATATTAGTCAGGACTCAAACTGAGACATGAAGAGAGGATTTAAAGCTTAGCCTATACTTGTTTGTCAAGGTAGGAGTAACGTAAATATTGCTACACCCATCACTAGTCAAATAGGTAATGCAACAAACCTGCACCTCTCCAACCATGCTTGCAATTCTGTCAGTGATCTTTCCATACAAATGCCAGACCTCAGAACAAAATGAGCCCAGTTCTAGATGGAAGATCCAATGATGATGCATACCACAATATGTGGAAGAGGGTCTGCTTTTCTATATAACTTATATCACATTGTCAAGTGAATAAAACACACAGCGAAGTGGGAAAATGTCACAAGAACACCATTAGTAGAATTTCAATATGCGTGCTGTGCATCTCATGT
This sequence comes from Calotriton arnoldi, assembly GCA_963921515.1. Taxonomy (NCBI): domain Eukaryota; kingdom Metazoa; phylum Chordata; class Amphibia; order Caudata; family Salamandridae; genus Calotriton; species Calotriton arnoldi. The sequence continues at coordinate 101,403 of CAWUFW010018441.1, forward strand.
TGCCTTCTGGGACAGAAAAGTCCTCTGCTTGTTAACGGTTGTGCGTCCTTGTCTGGAGTTTCCAACTGTACTGATGGTTGGATCCCTAATGCTGACTTTTGTTCTTGTAGGCAAACAAGGCAAATGCGTGTCTGCCATGATTTAGTTTTGCCTCATGTATTGCAGTCTTGTTGGACTAAGAGGGACACCTAAAGCACTACACTCATGGTGGTAAAGGCTACTGCTTTTCCAGGAGTTAAGCTGCATGAGCGCAGTGGAGGCAGCATACCGTGTAGTGGTCAGTAGGAGTGAAAAGGTCTTTTAACCCGTTTCACTGGAGTGAGGCCTACAAGTTTATTCATTTAAAGTTCCACTGCTGTGCGCTGAACTAACCCTTTGGTCTACATTGGTTTGGTGTGTAGTGCTGTGCAGTGCATGTGTCAAGTACATGTGCTTGGATGTATGTGTGCATGTAAAGGTTCAATACATGGAGGACTCTGAGTTCCATTTTGGGAAACCCAGGGCTGCATAGTGAAACATGAGGAGAGGATGTAGAGGAATCAAACCAGAGGAACTGTGTGTACTGCTGCATTCCTGTAAGCTGGATGGGACACACTGGAGAAGGGAGAGTGAGGCTTCCCAGTGCACTTCACAGGGTGCTTTTTGATTCAGAGCAAGATCACAATGAAGGGGCCTGGGCACATCTCAGGAAGGAGATGAGGCAGATAACGGAATCACATCACAAAGAGTATGTCAGAGGCCCTGGGATAACCTTTTGATGCACACATCACTGTGGCTGACATCCAGGTGTGAACTCTAGGCACTCCCATGGCCTTTGTTGTGGGGCTTTGGAGTCACTTTTGTGACAGACTGCTTTAAAGAGGAAGAGATGGCAGAAGAGTGGGTACTTCAAATGGAAACAGACCCCCACATAAACTTCAAAAACTCAGATTCTACATCATGTTTGGTGTCTGGAAATGGACTATAAAAAGGGTAGCTAAAGACCCACAAAATTGTCAACTGTCAAGTAGCCAGTTGGGCTGTGTGAGGAGGAAAAGCTCTGCAAGACTTCTGCCTGTGACCTGGACTGGGGGACAAGGTCTGCTAGTCTCTCAGCTGAATGAGGGGACATCACCCTGGGAATCAAAGACCACCTGCCCAGGAGCCTGGAGCATGAGCGCCTGCCTGCTTGCCAAGGCCAGTGCGTCCTGTGAGGAAGAGGAGAGCATTGGAGGGAGATAGGTCCAGTGGTTAATCTTCTCAAGTGGACTCCCTTTGTGAGGTGGGAGGAGACGGCTGCTGCACCAATTGGTTTGTTGCTAAAATGTAGGAAAAAGTCTGCAAACCTTGAATGCCAGAGGAGGGCTGCTGCAAAGTGAGCTGTTGACATCTCTGTGCCAAACTGGTCATAGCCCATGTGCAGTCAGGGATCAGTGACCCTGTATGCCAGGGGAGGCCACAGTGGCTGGATTGCTGTGTGGAGTTGGCTATAACCCTTGCAAGGTGGTAAGCCAGTGACCCCATGTGCCAGTAGGGACCGCTGTGAACAAATTTGCTATGCTGATCGGTTTGAAGCCCATGTACCGTAGATAAGGAGAACCTGTATGCCAGAGGGAGACACGGGGACCAGCAAGAACTGTTGTCTGATCCGTATAGTGGCCAGAGGAGTGAGGCTGCTGTGGGGGCCCCTACACCGGGACAAAGAATCAGCATCAGGACCTTTGCACTGCATCTCCTTCCACTGTAGGATGAACAAAAGACTAACCCTGCTGGGGGCACAAAGAACCCCTGGTCGCTGCAATTGCACAACTGTGAGTAAGGAACTCTAGGACTGCTGAGCTAAGCCCACCTGGACAGTGTGCAGTGAACTCACTGGAACGCGCCATTGCTGCTCCAGCGACCACAGAGGGGGCGCGCTCAGTAACTACAGTCACTCCAACCTGGCAGGTGTGGCTAAGACTGATTTCGGGCCAGTTGGCCCTTGGGGAACATAATTGATAGATAGTGCCACAGCGCTGGAACACATTTGACTTTAACACAGAGTCGGAGTGGACTTTTGAGGCTCAAAATACGTGTGGAGCTTACCCTAGATATTGCCTGTATCGAAGGGGGAATAACCACTATCGCTAGAGTGAGGAGGGAATGGGACAAGTATAACCGCCTAAAAACATTAGAGCCCTGATCTCAGGGGCACTGTGACATTTGGGAATGTGAATTTTCCTTTGTGAAAATAGTAGTAAAATAAAATACTTAATTTTTATTGCTCCTTTTATCTACTTTAGGGCTGGCATGAAAATTATGCCCATGGCATAACATTGTGCCAGATATTTTGGATGATGCTCTGACAAACTCAAACTCAGAGCTTCATGACAGTGTGGATCACGATGTTCTTGAATATACATGTTGGGTCACCAATGCTCTTGATTTTATAGCTCCATTCAAAACAGTGGTGACCAAACGTAGCAAGCCAACAGCACTTTTGTTCTCCGATAATCATACTGCTTTCATAGAACAATACAGGAGACCGGCAAAAAAATGAATAAAGTATGAAGCTCATGGAAAAGAGAATTATAAAGCTCTAATTCATGAATGTAACGATCGAATTGTTCATAAAAAACAAATTACTTTTCGGCCAAAATTAATTTAGCTAAAAATTCTTCAAAGTACTTTTCACTCAAATGAAAGCTCTTACTAATAATTCCATTACTAACAATAGTGGTATTACTAAGTCCTTTTTAATGAGTTAGCAGAGTTTTTCCAAAATTAAGTGAACCTGGTCTACCAAGGAATTTGCATCCTCTAGTCAAGGAGATACTGGCTCATCAGCTCTTCCAGAACCTATGCAGGACCCTTTTTGTTTGCTCCAATATTTCTCCAAACCTATTGAAAATCAGACAAACAAATTGATCTGTTCCATTAAATCAGGAGCCCCGTCCCCTCCCAAAATGTTGCATTTAGCTCCTTCAATTTTAGCGAGGAATCTCATTGAGATTTTTAGTACTATAATCAGTACAGAAAGTTTTCCTAAGGCCTGGAAATCAGCAATGGTTATTCTTTTGGTTAAAAATAATACTCACAGCCAGCGCACTGAATCTTAAAAACTACGGTCCCAGCTCTCTTTTACTGGTGCCAGCTAAAATTCTAGAGAAGGCAATTAATAAGGAGCTCACACTATTTTGAGATAAGCATGAGCTGCTTGATCCAGTCTAGTTTGGATTTAGAAGCAATCCTAGCACAAACCTGGCCCATATCAGAACCACAGATGAAATTAGATCTATTGTCAATGGAGGAGGGGGAAACAGCACTTATTCTGTTAGACATCTTGACGGTGTTTGACACAAGTAACTACTATATGTTCATCGCCCGCCTCAAACAGTTAGGGATGAGAGATAAAGTGTTGAACCTTTTGAGTTCTTTCCTTTCAGATCAAGAACAATCAGTCAACATAAATAATTATTTTTTTCTAATACATATTCTCTCCGATGTGGATGCCTCAAGGGTCATCCCTTAGTCCTAGAACTTTTCAACCTTTGTTTTGCATCTTGCTAAGCTTATTCGGACTGTTGGATTTTCAGTCATGTCATATGCAGGTGACACTCCATTGTCTAAATATCCATCAACGAACAAGAGACTGCTCTTAGATTTCATACGTGCATGCAAGAAATAGGACTTTGGATGAAGAATGATTGTTTATAGCTTAATGCTTAAGAAAAATCCAACCTTTTGGTCTCTTGCTTGGTGGGCCTGTGGGATCGGTTGCCCTCCCACTTCTGTAAAATCAGTGAGAAATTTAGGAGTAATCTTTAATAATAAGCTCCCTTTTTCTGCTCTGGTCAGTTGGGTTACTTCCACTTGTTTCAACATATTCAAAATTCTCAAATTTATTTTTCCATTTATTCACCTTGATCCTCAGAAATCAATTGTGATTGCCCTGAATCTGTCTTGGATTAATTGCTGTAATGATCTATATTTGAGCATACAGCAACTCTCAGAATAAGCTTGAAGTATTCCAAAATGCTTCAGACAGATTGATTCTGGATATACTGAAATTGAATTCGATTTCTAAAGAATTACTTAAGTTGCACTGGCTCCCAGTGAGGAAGCGTATCACATTCAAATCTCTGTGTGGCTCATAAAGCTTTAAATTATGTAGGTTCTATACGTATCAGAGCTAAATTCTTATAGTATCTTCCCACATGGACCCTTGGGTCCTCCTTATCTAAATATCAAGTCACGCACATCTTGGGGTGGCAGATGTTTCTCTTGGGCAGCTGTTAAAGTACAATATGATCTCTTTTAAAAGATTAAATCTATTCAGCACAACACTCTTTAGGAAGCCCTTAAAACCTAGGGTTTTTCCAACTGAATTATGCATTTCCTAAGGTTAGTGCCAAGGCTAGGGGTGTTAGGTTCTAGATAACATTTTAACCATGTTAGAAATGTTCAGATATTCTCATTATTTATAACGTGCCTCCTTGCTGTCCTTGCTGTTTTCATAATAATCTGTGTAGTTGTTTTAGATGCACTGAGAAAAAGATTGCTCCTGTAATAAAAAGTACTTTTACTTAGGTGTTCATTCTTCTTAGCACAGTGTGAATACGTGCATGTGTGTGATTTGTGAATAATGAAATAAGTATGTTACTGCTGCCACAGTGCCCCCTAAGCCCTTCATAGGGATTGTTAGTAACCCAATAACATTAACTCTAAGTCAGTGATGCATAGATTAGAGTTCTACGGAGCTACAATAACCTGTTTTTCATATTCATTGTTGGTGCATTGAACCAAGTTCACCTGTGTCACTTGTGGGTGGGAAAGCATACCTTGTAGATCTACGCCAAAGTCGTAGCTTATGCAACACCCAATGGGTATAAGCGCACTCAATAAATCTTGTCCATTTCACTATTTTGTGTTTGCTAGTTGTGAGCCTGTGTCACCCCATGTATCCACCTCCCACCAAAGGAGCCTTGGCCTGCTCAGACCATGCTACTCCTGAGAGTCAAGTGCTGAAGTGGAATTTGGACCAGTTTCTCAGGAACCATAGTAGACTGGGACTTGGAACATAAGGAGTAAAAGGCCTTAGCCCCCATGTTACACAATTCATCCTTCTCACTCTTCCCTTGACTAAAAGTATACCCAAATTATATGTATGTGATTTCTGTATGGGAGAAGGAAGGTCTGATTCTGCACCCATGTGCTGTCGGTGGTGACATAATATAGTGTATGGATGGAATATTTTGTCAAAGGGCTAGCCAGTGCCAAGGAAACCTCTCCACCTCAGACATTCCTGTCAAATTGATACTTGAGGGGAGTCCAGGGGTGTGAATTTCATTAGTTTCATATATGTTGTCTCACCAATATTATGCCACAAATATCAAGGTATGTGTGGTAAAGTTCCACACAGGAAATCCTGGGACCATACTTGGAATGGCAAAAGTCTTACCAACATGCATGTACATACTGCTCCAGATGAAATCAGTATCCCACATGTGTAGGTGGGTGACTAAACCAGTGACCATGCAAAGACCACATTGATAGCACATTGACTTCATATGCTTATAATTCTCATCCATTCCTGTCCGGTATGATGGGCCTATCCACCCATGTTTGATTTAATTTTTTTCAGGAGAAGTGAGTAAACACTAGGAGGCAGATTTACAAGCCACTTGCAACACTTTTGCACCACTGTTGCGTCACTTTTTGTGACGCAGCAGCGGCTTAAACAATGCGCCATGTTGCGGCCCATTTACAACGTGACGCATCTAGGGAGATGCGTCACCTTGTAAAGCCCTGCGCCACATTATACCTGCGTCAGGTATAATGTATGCAGGGTGGGCGTTCCCACGCAGGAAAGCCTCATAGAAGTGAAGCAGTGAAATCTACAAGATTGCACTGTGCCACTTCTAGGACGCCATTGCGTCAAAACCCTACGCCTGCTTAGAGCAGACATAAGGAGTGACGCAGTGTATCGGGAATAGGCCTCCCCGTGCATTGCTGGAGTTGCGCTGTGCTTGTGACACAACTCCAGCAATGCGTGACTTTTGCGCCAACAGATGCATCAGAATTTCTGCCGCATCTGTAAATCCTCAGACAATTTTGTGCCGTAATGTAAATACGGCACATCCATGGTGGCGCACGGGATTCGCATGGAGGTGCAGGAAAACTGATGCATCTGTACAGATGCGTCAGTTTCTTGTAAATCTGCCCCTAGGTTATGACATCCTGTGTCTCCCTGGAGATTAAAGAACATTCCCTCTCTTAGCAATGCAAAACAAATCTGTAGTTTTAGTCAAAATTTAATGTTTGAACTGCATTCTGGGGAAAAGGTAGTGGTGTCATCCACGTAAGCCACACAATCCTATGCTCCCCCAGGTGTGTAATTGTCAGAAATGTCTCGGGTTTATTGATTTCTGCATGCTTTCCGACAGCCAACAAACACTATATACCCCTGCGACTGGAAGAGACTTCAGGACATAAAGGTATGATAATTTTGTAAATAGCCCAAGAGGGAAAAGTTACAGATGAAAACCTTTTCGCCTATTTCTGAATTTTCCAATTTATTTTCATTGCTGTTTTAACTTCCACAGTTTTTTTCCTTGAACCCTATTAATGATCTAAACAAGTGACCCTTTTCTGAATTCAGGAATTTGCCTTCATTTCAGAAATAAGCAGCTTTCTATATGTGACATACTGCTAATCGTATGAATCGGAACTTTTTCCCTAACGAATTGCTGATACTGCTCATTGCACTTGTTGGCAATTGGAAGAGTGTTCTTCTAAATAGCTTTTATTTTCTTAGGGCATTTTGACCGGGGCGGCTTAAGCTGACCGCGGCAGTGTGTGTTAGGACAGGTGATCTGTAAGGGGACGACCGCTCCTTGATTAGCGCTCTAGTTGCTATGAGATTCGCTTATTTAAGGGAGGGAGCTGTGCTGGGATGGTTGGCTATGTGACATGCTGCTAGTCGTATTAATCTGGGCTTTTTACCTAACGAATTGCTGCTGCTGCTACTTGCACTGGTTGGCAATTGGAAAAGTGTTCTTCTTAATAGCTTTTATTTTCTCAGGGCATTTTAACTGGGGCGGCTTAAGCTGGTCAGCAGTGGTGGGTTAGACCACGTGACCAGGAAGGGAGACAACTGCTCCTTGGTTAGCACTCTAGAGCTATGAGATTCATGGTTGCACTGCTGGAATGCTGAAGGCACGCCTAAGACAAGCCCGTCTGCACCTGTTCACACCAGAATGGCGCCAGGTACCAGGACCCCTGGTCTGTTCCAATCTGCTCCCGTTCAATATACCTAAATGGAATTGGTAAGTCTGCGCTCAGTCCCTCATAGAGCATGCTTAGCCTCCCTCACGGTAGGCCAGGGTGTTTCACGTTGTGCTTAGTGTGGATTTGTATTTCAGACCCTACCACGCAGCCCACCATAACGTGTCCTGGTTCCAAGCACCGCACACTTGTTAAGCTGCTGTCATTAAACTGTAGCTCAATGTCCAAACAAAGAATTGAACTACATGACTTCTTGAATGATCAGATGCCTGGCACCATTTTCCTTATGGAAACATGGCTCCATGAGAACTCTTCTGCAGATATTGTGCAGGGCCGCTGATGAACTTTTCCCCCTACTAGCAGATATTTTTTTCTCCATTAGCCTTGCACTATTCTAACTTGCCGGTATTAGGTGATTTTAACGTTCACCTGGATGATACCAGCTGCCCTGCGGTTTCAACTCTTGTTGAGGATCTGGAGAGTCTTCAGCTCTCGCAGCGCATCTTTGCACCGACACATAAGCTAGGTGTTAGAAATTGGGGTCTCTATTTGGCAGAGGTGGGTACCCTTGTCCAAATAGGGACCCTTGCTTCAGGTCAGTGTAAGGGGGATACACACTTTAGATAACCCCTGCTCTCCCCTGGGTAGCTTGACATGAGCATACAGACTTATCCTAAAGGCAATGTGTAAACTATTTGTGCTCAAAACACACAGTAATACATTGATAACACCACAAATGGACACCACACCAGTTTAGAAAAATAAAATATCTTTATCTAAACTCAACAAGACCAAAATAACAAATATCAAAGATACATGTAAAAAGAATATGATTTTTAAAGGTTTCAAGTAACTGGGTCCATAGAACACTACGGATGCGTGAGAAACAAAGAGATGGGCCAGTTCCTGAGTCCTTGGGAGGCGATGCAACAATTTTGCTGCATGCAGGAGAAGTGATGCGCTGAATCCGGACTGTAGGGGGAAGTGATGCATCGACTCCAAGACGGTTCTGGTCTGCCGGTGATGCATCAGAAAAACTTGCCGCACAGGTGTGATGCATGGAAATCTGTGATGCGTCGGCGATCGATGCGGTGGCGACAAGCGGCGCTGCGTCGGTTTCTTCAGCCGCGATCCCATGATGCGTTGGTTCTTGCAGCCGCGATAGGTGCTGCATCGTCTCAGCAGCGGCGAGGGGATGCATGGAAATTCTTCTCACACGGCGATGCTGCGTAGGGAAAATTAGCCGCAAGAAGAGCGATACGCAAATTTCTTCAGTACTTTAGGTTTCTTCCAGCTCCCAAAAGCAGGAACAACCTCCAGAAGCCAAGAACTGGAACTGGCACCTCCTGGCAGGACAGAACTCTCAGCAGCAGAGTTCAGGGGAGCTGGGGGTGAAGTCTTTGTGACCCTGATACCTCAGCTCAGGAGGCCAGCACACACAGGCCCTTGGAGATTCTTCTTCAAGCAGGTTCACAGCAAAATTCCAGTCTTTGTCCTTTCCTTGGCAGAAACAGCAACTGGAGGCCAACCCCACACAGCATACAGCAAAGGGGCAGTACTCCTCCTCACAGCTCTTCAGCTCTTCTCCTTGGCAAAGGTTCCTCCTAAGTCCAGAAGTGATCCAAAGTTCTGGGGTTTAAGGTATACTACTTATAGCCCATTTTTGTCTTTGTTCAATTTGTTCAAGGGTCTCTGAGCCCAGTCCAAACCAGTTCTGTCATCACTGGTGCAGTATGACTACCGGGGATGGAGACAGCATTGTGCAAGGAAGACATGCCCTATTCAGGTGCAAGGAAAACTCCTCACACTACTCTAAATTAAGCCAAGGTCTATTCAGCTCAGCTCTGAGTCATCCAGGAAGGGTCAGGCACACCTCTATCCCCCAGTGGCAGTCTACAGTGAATGCACATCCCCAGCCCCTGTCACTCCAAAACCAGACAGTCAATCCACAAACAGGCAGAGGCACAAAGGATGGTCAAACAAGAAAATGCCTACTTACTAAAAGTGGCATTTTCAAACATACAATTTAAAAACCATCTTTACTAAAAGATGTGTTAATAAATTCTGAGTTCAGAGAGCCTAACCTTTATTTCTCTATCTTGTCTCAATGGGAAGTTATACTTTTAAGATGTTACAAAGTACCTCCCATTCTATCCTATGGGACAGATAGCCTTTCAATAGTGAAAAATGAAATTTGTAGTATTTCACTATCAGGACATGTCACACATACCAGTACATGTCCTACCTTTCACATACACTGCACCCTGACCTGGGGTATCTTGGGCCTACCATAGAGGTGTCTTACATGTAAGAAAAGGGAAGGTAAGGGCCTGGCAAGTGGGTGCACTTGCCAGGTTGTCATGGCAGTTAACAAACTGCGCACAGACACTGCAGTGGTAGGTCTGAGATACAATTTCAGGGCTACTTATGCGGGTGGCACAATGAGTGCTGCAGGCCCACTAGCAGCATTTGGTTTACAGTCCCTGGCACACTCAGCGCACTTTACTAGAGGCTTACCAGTAACTCAGATATGCCAATCAGGGAGAACCAATTTTAATAAAAATGTACACAGGGAGCACTTGCACTTTGACACTGATCAGCAGTGGCAAAGTGCCCAAAGCATCTAAGTCAGCAAAAACGAAATCCAGCACAGCATAAAAATACAGGAGGTAGAGGCAAAACGTCTGGGGAAATCACGCCAAAGATGCCAAGTCTAACACTAAGGCACAAACTTGATCCGGTTTTCATTAATATGGCCTGTGCCGAAACCCTGCCCCTATCCCATTGGTATGGTCAGAACATCTGGCGATCCCTATTGTACCCAGCAATGAGACATTAGGAAATTCTGCCCCCCATGTCATCTGGGCATGAAAATGGTCGAAGGTGACCCCCAATAGGCTCTATCAGGCTCTCTGTAACAATCATCCGAATTTCGATGATTTTTCGATGAAGCCAGCAGGCAACTTGATGAATGGCTCATGGGTGCATTAGATCAGATTGCCCCTGTTACAAAGGCGGTAATCCACAGAAGCAAACTTTCTGCAGCATGATTCTCTGCTGAACTTCTGGTTCTCAAAAAGAAATGTAAAAAGCTTGAACACCTATTGCGTAAATCTTATGATCACTGCAGCAGAGACAATTACAAGGCTGCTCTGAAAACTTATCATTCGAGTATTAAGAGGTGCGATTTCTAAAGAAATCTCAGCTTCCAAAAACTCTTCATGTGCAATGTTTAAGATTATTAAATCCCTTGCCTCACTTACGGCACTTGCACCCAGCGCATTCCCTATGGTGGAGAATTGCAACGCCTTTGCCTTCTTCTTTCCTGAAAAGGTGGGAAAAATGCATTCTTTTTTTCATCCAAAGCAAGAAACCAGCCACTACTGGAGACCTGGTTGACACCACCGAGAATAGCATTAAGCTCTGTCATTTCCATCCTATTCAGATGGAGGAATTCACAGACCTCTGCTCCTCTGTTAAATCTGGGTCCCCAGTCAACCTTATCTCTCCCTCTAGTTTATAGCAGGGCTGTGAAACCCTCCACTGGGCTTTATGTGAACTGATCAATCTGTCCCTACCCTTTGGATGTGTCCCCAGCAATGGAAGCAAGCTTTGGTGATACCTCTTCTGAAAAAACCCCTTCTAGATCCTTCTAAACAGGAACATTTCCGGCCTATATCTCTGCTCCCACTCTTCTCTAAAATAACTGAGAAACATGTAAATAGGCAGTTGTCCAGGTATCTGGAGGTGAATAAGATCCTGCACGAGACCCAATCCGGTTTTCGTCCATCACATAGCACTGAATCTGCTTTGCTGTTGGCTTCCGAAACCATCCGTCAGATCGTGGGTGAGGGAGACACTGCGGCCATTTTGATGCTGGACCTCAGCACCGCCTTTGACATGGTATCACATAACAGTCTGTTAGAAAGGCTGTGGTCATGTGGCATTGGTGGGAAAGCTCTGCCTTGGCTGTCCTAATTCCTCTCAGGACATACATTTCAGGTTCTCAGAAACCGTTTAAATGCTCGGTTTGCGGCAGGGAGTCCCTCAGGGCTCTTTGCTTAGCCCGATTCTCTTCAAGATATATGTGTTTCCGTTGGCAGAGATTGTGGAAAGACATGGATTTTTTATCATTTCCTATACTGATGACACACAAATTGTCATCACCTTTTCAAAGAATAGCACCACGGTGGCCTTTTCCCTCTGCCAGTGTCTATCGGAAGTAGCTTCGAGGATGTCTGAAACTTAATGCGGGGAGGACACAAGTGGTGGTCATAGGGAAGCTTATTGACATTTGATCGAATGCTTGGTGGCCTGATGACTAAGGCACTTTACCCGTCCCCAAGGCCAAGATCAAGAACTTAGGCATCTGGTTCGATTCAAAATTCTCCTTTGAATCTCAAATCACTGCCCAGGCTGGGATGTGCTTTGGCTTATTGAGATCATTGAGGAAAGTGCTTCATTTCCTCCCACAGAATGCCCAGAAGACAGTGGTTCACGCATTGGTCACGTCCAGGCTTGCTTACAGCAATGTCCTGTATCTGGGGGCATCCCAGGCCCAGTTAAATAGACTGCAACAGGTTTAGAATTCTGCAGCGTGTGTTTGCTTAAGCTTCCTAGGCAGATCTCTGTCAGGCGTGTGCTGCGGAAAATACACTGGCTTCCAATAAGACATAGGGTTCTCTTTAAGGCATTCTAATACTGCTTTAAGGCTCTCTCCCTCCTGGGTCCCCAGTACCTACAGAGGAGGCACACCATATATGCCCATGAGAAATCTGAGATCGGCGGGTGCCAAGCATCCCACTGTATTGAGATTTAAATGAGTTGGAGCAGGAGGCAGTTCATTTGACTTCTTAGCTCCCACTGCATGGAACGACCTTCCCAGCCTGGCTTTCTGGCCTAAAGTAACCCTTTTTCTGCTTAGGCTTTCCTTTTCTACATGTCAGTACCTTAGTGCTGGGACACTCCAGTGGAATAGCCATGTGCTTTATACATTTTTTTCATTTAATTTTTCATTTAATTTCTTGTTTCATCGATGGACTTCCCAACTCCTTTCACCTACAGCCTGCAGGTAAGTCTAAACAGCAAGTCTCCCAACTCTGCCTTTGCCTAAAAGTGGTTAAGAGAGTGATCTTAGCACATTAAACATTTTGTTGATCCGATTTAAAAAAAAAAAGAAATACGTTTTTGCACAGCACTTCTTTTCCGTTTTACAAAAAAATAAAACTTTCTGACTGTTTTCTTCGTTCTCTTCAAGGGAATCCACAATCTCTAGATACCTTTAAAATCCCCATCATGTGGGATAAAAAAGCTATGAAACCTCTTAATTGCGGCCAATGGCTACACTACCTCTCAATTGGCTGACTTGGGGAGATGTGTAAAGGCTCCTGTGGTGCTTTGCACCACATAGATTCCTTTATTTTATTTTTACCTTGGGCTGCTCAGGAAGAGCTTTCTGAGCAGCCTCAATCTTTACCCCCTTACTTTAATGAAGGTCAGCATGCAGCGTGTGCTAAGGTCATTACAGTAGAGTGAAAGTGATACAAGATGATGGGCTCGTTTTACTTTCACTGCATCAATGCTCAGGGCATACCTCAGGCCCCCTAGCACTGATTCTCTTGGGATAGGTATTGTTGGAAAGGGGGAATCTCCTTTCTAATGGTATCTATGCCAGTGGATCCCTGCTTGGCGATCCCCAAAGGAGAGCGATCCCCAAGCAGAGAGTCACCCACTAGACACCAGGAACTTTGGAGGAGCGGCCCCTTGTGCAAGGGCTTGTGCTCCCCATTCCCTCTAAAAATCCCAGTCTTGCTGCCTTCTCCTGGAGACAGATGGGTTAATCACCCAGTTGTACTCCCCAGGGGGCAGAAAGCTCACTCAACACCAAGGAAAAGAAAAATAAATAGGATGGGACTGCCCACCATGGGCATGGCCATGCCTCCACCCCAAAAAGGCACAGATAGTCTTTCTGCCCTCCGTGGGCAGAGTGGGGGATTACCCCTACCTTGCCATCCCAGGAGGGCAGAAAGCACACTAGACACCAGGGACTGCATTTTTGGGGAGGAGCGGTCCCTCTGGGCATGGGGCTCGTGCTCCCACACACCTCGGGCCCAATATACTTTCTGCCTCCCTGGAGCTCGATACGCAGTATTCACCTCAATCTAGCCCCCCCTCTGGGGTGGAGCAGAGAGCCCACTAGAAACCAGGGATTTTGCATGTGGGACATAGAAAGGGGCACATGCGTTGCACTCTGGCATTGGCCCCACTTTCACCCTAAAAGGGACAAACCATTCTTTCTAAGCACCCCCTCCCAGGGAAGACAGGAGCATGTCCCCAATTTTCCCCTGGGGGGGGGGTAGAAAACCCACTAGATACCAGGGAACTCAAAAAGGCACCAAACACAAGGGGGGGCAGTCTACCCTGGCATCGAGCCAGTCCCCCACCCCAGAAGGAGCATTAGTGTCATTCTGCACCCCCTTGGAGCAGATAGGCTTCTCCCAATTGAGGAGGTTGCCCCAGAACTGCCCCTCGGGGAGTAGAAAGCCCACTGAACACCAGGCATTTTGTATTTAGGACAAAAGAAAGGGGAGCGAGTGTCATACTCAGACATTGGGCCATACTCCCACTCCAAAGGGGACAAACCAGTACTTTGGCCTCCCAGGGGGCAGAGATGGAGTGTGCCCCAATTTGCCCCTACAAGACAGAAAGTCCACTGGATGACAGGACTACTTTCTGTTTTTCTTCCATTTTTTAAAAATAAATTAATGGGGGGTCTGACCCATCCTGACATCAGGCACCACCCTCAACCTTAAAGCCTCGACATTCATTCTGCTCTTCTGCAGACTATATCATCCCAACCCATAGACAAGCAAGAGGATATTTGATTCTTTTGTGTGTGGTTGTTAAATGGGCCATGAGATTGGGGCTAAGTCCCAATGCCGTCCCACTTGCCTTGGTGAATGGCTTCACTATTTGGGCTTGGTAGTCCATCACCTGGAGAAAACTACCAGATCCAGACATTTTGGAAAGCTAGACATCAAGGGTAGTCCAGGGTGGTAGGTCTTGCTTGGATCCCATGACCTTTTCTTACCCACAGTGCTCTGCATACCTCCAACTCTGCCTAAAATCACACATTTTCCTTGAAGTCTGCGATGTAAACTTCCAGAATACAAAATCCTACTGCCCAGTGATCCCCAACTTGTTCCAATTACAAACACTATCCTTCTTGTATGGGTGGGCCTAGTGTCCCCAACAGGAAAAGCCCCAAAACGTAGAATGGAAACATCAACCTTTCCTGACAAACAATCTGTTTTGGCAATGTGGGTAGCTGTGAAAACTGGGCGCAGGCCTGGCTGCCACCTAGGAAACTTACCAAACCCACACAGTTCTGAAAACTAGACACCCAAGGAGTCCATAGTGGTGTGCTTCAAGTGGATCCCATGACATGTTCTTACCCACAATGACCTGCAAACCTCAATTTTTGCCTAACATCATGACTTTTCCTTGTATTTTTAGTATGGAAACTTCTAGAATCAGAAAGAATCCCAAAATTCCTACCACCCAGCATTCCTCACTTGTCCTGATAAAAACGTTACCTTACTTGTGTGTCTGACTAGGTTATATTTATTTGCATAGTTACCAAAAACCATTGCAATACAAAAAATCAATTCATAAAATTGTTAACACATAATAATAAAATTACGGTTGCACATTCATGTCTGCTAAAAAAGTCCTTTGCAGACTCTAGACAACTAAAAGATAACTCTTCATAAAACATTCTATTGATACTTCAGTGTGGATAGAGGGAGCTACATTGTCGATTTCCACCCTTCTCTTCACGTCCGCTTAATGCCATGACAGTTACAAAAGTGCTCTTAGTGCAAAAAAAGTGATTGAAGTATTTTTAAAGTGCTAATCTTGTGTTTCATCCCAGCAGGATTTACTTTGTGCTAGATAAAGTTGTTCGGGGCTCAGTATGATTAAAACTGCCCCCTTTAAAATGTAGACCGCCTAATAAGTAAATTTGAGTAAGATAGATTTACTGTGTAATTGATGTGGCCCAGTACTTTAAGGGCAAGCAGTTTTATAATCTTACGGATGCACAGATATGTGATCTGCGTGTTTGCTAAAATCTTCCTTTGTTTCCTAGCGACTTTGCAAGCATAGCATATTATTTGGAAGAATTTATACTTTGATCACTAGGTGGAAGTAGTGGATCGTGAGGCCTAATGCTCGCTGCAGGGAGATTTAGAGTTGTCCGAAAAACTACCTTGGTCATAAGCTCATCCATTAATCTGGCTTTTTTTACCACCAGTCTCAGAAACTTCACCAGACAACAGTTCAACTGTGGATCTCCAGTTGCAAACAAAGCCAGCACTGCTTGTCTCCTAGTGCGTATCCCTCTTTGGTTAAAGTGAGGTTTTAGTAGGTTTTTCCTTTCTTCCGAAGGTTCTTTACATGAGCAAAGGAGATGCGGCAGATCTTCTAATACCAAGCCACATAGGCGGCAGGTGAAGCCAGCTTTTTCCCTGAGCCAGTGTGGGAGGTGCTGTATGCAGGGTAAAAGGCCTAGTCGATACTTTAGAAACTTAATTTTAGTGGCTTTGAAGAACCCCAAATTGAAATAATTATGAGGAACCGGGGCTACCTAGGTGCTTAGAGTCATCCAGCCGTGAGCCCTTTTAGAGAGGGAAGCCTTGTCCTCGATCCATGAGAGGTGCTTAACCGTTTTCCATACCAGTTTTTTTTTAAGTAGTATTATTAGTAGGTGTGTTCTAGAGCTGTGTTAGTCCTGTGTTGATCAGGCTATTTTTGAGATACTTTGAAGCGGGTGATACTGCTTATAGTTGTAGCTCTTTCCACAGATATTGATTGAGCGTTCCTGGTGCGGCTTTCCGGATTTTGTCCCACGCAATGATATATGCCCCTTGTCTTGCCAGGGTCTGTTTCTGTAGGCCAAATTCTAGCCTGATCTGTGCGGGCGAGGTGTATTTGGGCAGGCCGAGAATTATTCCAAGGTGGTAGATCTTGCTTGGATCCCATGACCTTTTCTTACCCACAGTGCTCTGCATACCTCGAACTCTGCCTAAAATCACACATTTTCCTTGCAGTCTGCGATGTAAACTTCCAGAATACAAAATCCTACTGCCCAGCAATCCCCACTTGTTCCAATTACAAACACTATCCTTCTCGTATGGGTGGGCCTAGTGTCCACAACAGGAAAAGCCCCAAAACGTAGAATGGAAACATCAACCTTTCCTGTCAAACAACTAATCTGTTTTGGCAATGTGGGTAGCTGTGAAAACTGGGCATAGACTTGGAAGCCACCTAGGAAACTTACCAAACTCACACAGTTCTGAAAACTAGACACCCAAGGAGTCCACAGTGGTGTGCTTCAAGTGGATCCCATGACATGTTCTTACCCACAATGACCTGCAAACCTCAATCTTTGCCTAAAATCATGACTTATCCTTGTATTTCTGGTATGGAAACTTCCGGAATCAGAAACAATCCCCAAAATTCCTACCACCCAGCATTCCTCACTTGTCCTGATAAAAACGTTACCTTACTTGTGTGACTGGGCCTTGTGACTGAGACAAGAAAGCATCAAACCAGGGTCAATAGAAGTCCCACGGTGGAATGCCCATTGACCATGGTTTGATCTGTTGCTGTTGTGTGCCGAGCACTGTGATAAAGAGTTACAGATGATAACACTATCACAAATGGCCATATTTTTCCTGCTCATTTTCACATTTTTTTTTTATTTCAACAGTGTCTTTGAGAAAGCCTTGGGGGAATTACACATATGACCCCTTGCTGAGTTCAGAATTCTGTCTCCTTTTCAGAAATGTAAAGATTTCCTGGATCACGCTTGAATTTCACACCGGTTTCCACCACAAACTGGAAGTAGCTTAAAAGCACAAAAATTGGAAATATGGGCTACTTGTCTGAAAAATTCCAAAACTGTGGAAAAAATTTGTTTTTTGTGACTCAGCTTTGCATGTTCCTGAAAGCTATGAAGATGGTGACTTTAGCACAGCAAACCTTTTGTTGATGCCATTTTCAGGGCGAAAAAATAGACACTTTATTGCGGAGCACTTTTTTTCCAATTTTTCCCAGAAAAGTCAAACTGTAGCTACATTTTGTCTATTTTCTTCGTCCCTCCAGGGGATTCCACAAACCCTGGGTACCTTTAGAATCCCCAGTATGTTAGTAAAAAAGACGCAAATTTTGTGTGGATACCTTATGTGGAAAGAAGTTATGGGGGCTTTAGCGTGAACTACCCCAAATAGCCCAAAAATGGCTCTGCATCTTATTTGGGGGGAGGCTCAGCAGTTTAGGGGTTAATTGTGAATTGCCTCAAATTTAAAAAAAAGTGCTCAGCATTAGGAATTGTCGGTGGAGCCTCGGCACTTAAGGGGTTAAGTATTGTTAGCATTTATTATGGTCTTATCGGTATGAATGTATCCATTTTGTAGTAGTTCTTGTAATCATACCAGAATTATTGTCTATTTTTCTATCTAAATGTGTAGGAGCCATTTGGCTTAGAAAAGCACAAAGCACAGGTTCCTTTGCTGGCTTTCACAGAAAACTAAGACACTTCACCAATGTTTTCACAATGTGGGTTCCTGTTTCATAAGAGGTATAGAGCTTCATGAGTGGCTTAAATATTTCTTTGGACATGTTTTATGAAAGCTGATAAACCCTGTGATCTGAGTGTTTTATTAATAGAAAAAACGTGATTGAATTGTGAACCTTCTCCGGGCTTATCTAGTTTCCCAGATTTTTCTTACTCTAATCATCTATTCAGTTCTCCTTACAATTCACTGAGTTGTCATTTCAAATATTTCAGGAACATTTCCTTTTAGAGAGAATCTTGTATTAAAGTTGGAACTTGTAACAATGTTTTGACCTCTACTTCCTCTCTGCAATATTTTTGACCACAAACTCATTTGATTGTGGCATATGTTGCGTCTCTTCCATAGCATAGGCAAATAGCATGTCATTCTTGTTGCATTTTTAACCAATGTTGTATTATTTTAATCATCCAGTTCTCAACGCTCGGAATAAACAGCATTCATTTCTCTTGCTTTGCATCGTTTGAAATCGGATTTTTATGCGCCTTTATGTTTACAATCTAATCCCTTGAATGCCTGTTTGCTCCGCAATCAAATTTACGAGTTGGTCAGATTAACTGCACAGTGCGATAAAGTCTGCATCCCTGATAAAGTCCACCTCCCCCGATAATTATCGGCGAGGCAAACCTGCCAAAATGTGCTAGGGGAATAAAGCCCAGTAATTACTAGAGCATTACCCTTCGGGACACAACACAAAAAATTCAATATCTTTCTCCCTATTTTTAGGGCTAAATTCTTAATAGGTGCTTTTTTACTGCACCTGTTATATTCCATACCCAGTGTAGTGGTTTTTAGAGGCTGTGATGAATATCGGCTATCCCTGTTCCTCCAAGATTTTAGTCTTTAAGGCGTCCAGGCACTCCAATTTTTTGCTCCATTAAGTTCTGTAATTAGACTGATAGCTTTACTTCTCAGCATAATTTTCCATATTCAGCATATACTTGTAAGTTAGGTTTTATAATGGTCATTGGTCTTGAAATATTATTTTCTGCTGGTCTCCTCTTTCAACTTCAGTAAGAACAATTATGCCACTAGGACCTGAGGTTCCTGCTAGACAAAAGGACAAAATAAACAATGGCTCACCAAGGACTCATTTACTAACTCAATGGTAATATATTTAGTAGCAAATAAATGATTTTAAAAAATCAAGGTAGAGAACTCAAATAGTAGACTAACCTCTTAAAGTAGACCACTATACTTCTTTAAGCCAAACTAAACAAAATCACCTTTTAAATTACATAGATAATTGAAGCAGAAACAATGTTCTGTGATCACACAAAAGATGGAAGCTTGTGACTCAAAGATAGAGGTGTGCATATACAGAGGACACACAGCCTAGACTCAACAGGTTAGGGCTATACATAATAGTTGAACAGCCCTGCCTAGCATTAGACCTGTATTGACTAAGCCTGTATGTTGTGGTGTCAATGACGTTTCAACCTCAAAAAAGATTGGAGAGGTCTCATCAGGACTATTTTCCATTGAGACACTGAGGTGAAAATAATACAGAGTATAAACTAGACTGCATATGTAATAAATATGTGAGGCTAGACTCATTATCTAAACAAGGCAGTTACCTTGTAGACTGTGGCCACTGTAAAAATTATTAATTTATGGGGTACATACACAAAAGTAAAATGATAGGACAAAACTCATTGTGAACTGAATCAAGTAATCACTTGCTCATATGGCCATAATAATACATTTGTGAAATGAAAATGCACGCGCTGCAGAGGTCTCTGACTTGGAGTCATTGGGAAGGTAGCAGAATGCTCGGTGGGTGTAGTAAAAGTGCTGTGGAAATCGATGTGCACTCGTTTGACGAAAGGCAAATGGCCGCCATTGTCCCAGCTGCTTTGAAAGCGAAAGTGTGCATGGCGCGCTGAATGTAAGCAAAGCACGTTGTCATGCCTAACGTAGGAGAAACTCAATAAAGAAAATGGTACACATACCGTGTAACAACCAAGTAAAGGGGCCAGTAGCCATGGGAGGTTACAAATGAAGACATGGCCATACTAAGGAGGGACTAATAAGCCTATTTAGGAATCAGAAGACAGCATTTACGAAGGACAAAGACAAAAGGCAATGACAAATATGGGTGGGGGAGTGGGCAGGGCTTCTCTCCCGTACTCAACTACAACAGATCACCAGAGCAGAGCTTGCGCGCTGGCTCAGGCTTTACCTCAATTACTTGTGTACTGTTGAAAAAGAATGGGTACCACATGCAAATCATGCATATAGTTGCTCACTTATAATAATGAAGTAGTAGTTCTATGTGAACAAATGTTACTTTGTGTTGCTGCATAAGTTTATGATCTCTCTGGGAGGCAGCACATAATGTTGCTGTCTCTGTATTAGTGTTTGAGAATGTGTGTGAGGATACCACGACTTAATAAAAGGACAGAAATGATTTTTATCTGAGGCTCAACTTTTAGAAAACATTCTGTGTTTTATTTCATTGATACTAAGGGGCCGATTCCGATTCGGGACGGAAATCTCTCCGACCGAGCCGGACCCGGAGAGATTTCCGACCGAATCGGACCCGTGCAGCCCGACCGAACGAGTACGATGCGCACGTATGCCATCGGACTCGAGTCGGTCGGACTCCCATTGAAGTCAATGGGAGCCTGTCGTCACAACGCGTACTCGGGCTCCCATTGACTCCAATGGGTGCGAGGCGAACCAGGGCGCCCCTACAGCGTGTACGCGGTGAGCGACTCGCGCCGTACACGCACAGGTAGGGGGGACCCATGGGTCCCCCTGTGTGCGACTCGCACGGCTACGCGTACAGGGGGTCCGACACGGACCCCCAAAGTACGGCTCTGACTGCTCTTTCGAGCCGGAGTGCACGGCTCGGTCGGACTGTTCGCGGCGCGCATCGTACTTACCCGGCCGGGGAACGTCTCCATTGCGCGGTGCGAGTCGTGTCCGAGCGAGTCGGTCGGTGCGGTTCGACCCGGGAACGAGTCGGTCGGAGCGGTCGGGACGCCCGGACGAGTCGGTCGGCGATTTCGCATCGTACTCGCTCGCCCGGACGCGCGTACGAATCGGTCGGGAAATAGGGCTCCGAATCGGATCCGGTTAAGCCGAATCCGATTCGGAACCCTACCGGCCGAGATCGGAATCGGCCCCTAAATGTCTACACGCTTTCAGGAAAAGTGCTCTCCAAATGTTCAGTCTTCAAGATGTGCTTCCACAGTTCCAGTTGAAGTTCACATAGTTATTTCCAGTTGTGGAGGAGCCCTGAAATTTCACTGTCATAGCCCCACTATCTTTATCCAAAGGACCTTAGTCACACCTGAGGCGTAGGAAAGAGGTTTCACAGTAACATGCAAGAGAAGTGTGTAGTTAAAAAATGTTTCACTGATGTCCTTCCAGGGGCTTTAGCTTCTTTGTTTCCATGACATACACACTCTATGCATTTTTCTGCCTGTACATAGAAGTTAAATGGAGGTAAGCGAGCATGACTGGAATTTCCAGAATCTTAAACCATTGACAGTCAGCAAGAGGGTTCTCTATCCCTTGGAACTGTGTTCCAGACTCTCATTTTATAACAGATCTATTTATATATCATACTCAAGCCGACACGCCATCAGCAAAGCAGTAAGCATGAGAGGAGTTATAATATCTTGTATGTATTTGTGTTTTGGGTTTTTTCTAGAGGGTGCACCCAGCTGGATTGCATTTGGGTGCTGAACTGGGGGAAAGATCCAGTTGAGATTAATGGGAGAAGAGTGGTATTGAGGGAGGAGGTAAAAGTAGCGGTGAGAAGTACACCTGTGTGAGGTAGTGTTCTTTAAATGGGTGGGTTTTCTGTTTCTTCCTAAATTGCAAGGGAGTTAGGGCTGTCTTGATGTCAGATGTGATAATGTTCCAGATCCTGGAGCAGTAGACTCAGGAGGCTTGTGTTCTCCTTTTGTAGTGTTTATTCTTTAACATGGTACTCCCAGATATTTTTAACTAGGTAGACAGGGGTCCTGGTCTAGAGGGCAGTGTAATTAATGCAGCTAATATTGAAAATGATCTTCTTGCTAGTGGAGCCAGCTTAAATCCTTTTATCACAATGGTGATATTGTTGAATTTTTCAGCCTTTAATGAGCCTTGCTGCTGAGTGAGGAATGCTTTTCAGGGGTTTGACAGTGGTCTCACGGAAGCCATTGATCAAGGTGTTCTCTCGATCTATGTGGGAGAGGTCTAGGGCCTTATCTGTCATTCTGAATATTTCTCCTGGGAGAAAATGTTTCATTGTTTTGCAGGAGAGGCGCACAGGTTGGATACAGGGACCAGGCTAGACCAACTGAAAAGTTGACTTCTCAGTCCAGCACAGAGAGGTCCAATGGCGCTCCCCGTGAGTGGTCAATACTGGAGCGCGAAGTGTCGGGCTCATGGAAAGTTACATTGGTGGGCTGTGCGAGAGACAAGATTTTGATGCCAGTGGGCCAGTTTGCGGACACAAATAGCCCAGAAACTTCAATTCAGACTCTTTGAGGCCACACCAAGTGTTCAGCTCCTGAGGGGCACCTCTTGGGGTCAGGTGCTTGCTCCAACTGGATCTGGGTGCTCATGCAGGTGGTTTTGAGCCTGTTATGGCCCTGTGTCTCGGACAGGAGGCCAGCAGACTAGCCCTTGGAGTCACTCTGGGAAACCTGGATTCAGATGTATGTCCAAATCCCTATGACTCAGAAAGGAGGGCAGCAGTCCACCAGAGTGGCAGTCTTTTCGGCAGCACAGCAGTCCTTCCTGGCAGTCTCCATAGGTCATGAAGTATACTGAAGAGTTGGTGTCTTAAGTTCCAATATTTATACCAGGTGCCTCCTTTGAAGTGAAAGAAGCTTCTAGAGGTTTCCCTTTGAAGTACAGAGGTTTCCTGCCTCCCCTGTTCTCGAGCTAACTACAGGGGGTATGCAGCCCTTTGTGTGGAGGCAGGACACATCCTATTCAAGTGTAAGTAGGGCTGTGCCAAACTCAACCCTACCATCCTGCCAGTGACGGTCCATATAGCTTACCTAAGTTCTCTATTGCCTGTGGTTGTCTAGGAGGAATACACAACGCCCAACTGTCAGCTGCACCATCATGTGACCTTGAGACAGGCTGCAGGGACGAAATGGCTAAGGCAGGATAATTCCAACTTCATAAACTGCATTTTTTTAAATTTTAATTTAAAATCAAACTTTAACATAGGATATGATTTGTCATTACAATTCCAAGGATACCAAACATGAATTGGTTACCTGTTCCCATTTCAAAGTTACAGCTTATTAAATGTAATATGTTAACTCCAATGTTATCCTATGGGAAAGGTAGGCCTTGCAATAGGGAAAAATGAATTTAACAGTTTTTCATTACCAGGACATGTAAAACTTAAAAGTACATGTCCAACATTTAACATACACTGCACCCTGCCTTCTGGGATGTCCAGAGCCTTCCCTAGGGGTGACCTAAATGCATTAAAATGAAGGTTTGGTCCTGGCAAAAGGTTTGGTTTGCCAGGTCAAAGTGGCAGTTTAAAAATGCACACACAGGCTTCAATGGCAGACCCGAGACATGTTTAAAGAGCTACTTAAATGGGTGGCACAATCAGTGCTGCAGGAGGCCCACTGATAGCATTTAATTTGCAGGCCCTTGGTACATATAGTACCACTTACAGGTAAATTTTATGTCAGGACCGGAGGCTCCTATTATGCTTTCGAATCGTGCATTTATTAACATAGCACCAGTCAAGACAGTAAAACTACAAATCCCATGAAGCTTAGACACAATCTAGCGAATGGGAGACAAAATGGAATCATAGTAACCACTAGTAGCATACCAGTAACAGTGTATAGCTCCCTAACATGACTGCAAACAGTCCTGTGTATTCACTAATTTATGGTGCATCTTATTTTGTTACATGCTTTTGGGTACATTTGGTTTCATTTTGTATTTTGGCCTAATTGTTCTCCGATGCCGCTTAGCTTCTGGTGCTACACAGTGTTTTCTCCTCACAACATTCTCCTTTAAGCACTTGCCATTTTGTGTGTGCACTTACTTATCAGCTGACCAGCCTGCTTTGCGTGCGGTCTTTCCTGCCTTCAAAGATTTGCCTTCTTGCTGCTATGGTTATTTCTGTCCTTACTTCCCCTCATTTGGCACTGTATTTCCCTGCGTCACCGGAGGGGAGCAGCTTTGGTCTCTGCCTCTGTCCCTCCCTTCCAGCTGTTTTCTCTGTGTCTCCACATCCTGGGGGTGTATTCTGGGTCTTAGCTCCACCTTCATTGGAGTTTAACCACTATTCTGCCTAACTAAATTCGTATTTCTCAGTTCAAAAAGGGAATTGGACAGTTCCGCTTTACCAAACGGCAATGATGATGACGGAGAAGCTTTTAAGAATGATTTGAATGAATGTATTCATTCTTCAGTGGAGCAGGCTGTGGCAGGCTCTATGATCAAAATGTCTAAGAATATTGAAAGTTCTGTACTGAATATGATGTCCAAGACATTAATGGCCCATTCTGTGGGGTAAAGTAGAAAAAGAAAAATGCTATCTACCAATAAGAAACAGGTGTCGATCCCCAATCCGGAAATGGCACTTTTGAACAGTGAGGTTTCCTCACACCAGACTGAGGACGTTGTTCCTCCCAGGCCCCCTTCCAAGGACGGGAATGCTAAACCTCATACAAAGTGCAAAACCAAAATGAAAAATATTGAGGATGATTCATGAAAATGTTTTATTTCGCACATTTTGGATACTGATGATGATATGGGGGGTCCAGATGATGATACCGATACTTTAGGAATTAGTGACCCTTTGTGTTCCCTTCCTCCTAAAATGTCTAAATTGCTTGTTTCTTCATCTGCTTTTTTTCTGGCCAAAATAGTTCTGGATACTGAAGGGACTCCTATGTTTGATCTATCTCTCATAAATCATCCAAACTCCATGGATTTTTTTCCCGCGGACATGTAGGCGAAAACATTGCTTCCAGATTACGTTTACCTTTAGACAAACAAACTAGGGCCATATTGAGATTGGGATTTCCCATGCCTTCCTTGTCTTCCAACATCACCTCCACCCCAGCTTTTGACACATCGTTGCTTACCTTCTTTTCAAAGTTTGATAAAGATCCCCGTAAGGGAGTTGACAAGGCATGGTCCACTTGTCGAGGCATGCTTCTTGATATTGTGGGTCTTCTGGCTTGCATTTTCGACATGACGTGAACGACCAGATAGGATAACCTTAATATTGACCCTGAAGATTTGTCATTATGGATCCAAAGAGCTTTTTGCTTGTTGGGCAACTAACACTCGGCCATAACACATGAACGGAGGAAAGGTCTCTTACTAAAGTTGGATCCTAAGCTAACAAATCTGGCTAATCTTGATCCTGGCATCAAAGCGGAAGGGCTTCTCCTGGAGACTCTTTTACTAAAGATCTCAGTAGATATGCAATAACCTTTTCCTCTATTAATAAAGCTCAACAGTCCCTTAAAAAAGTGTTCTCCCAGCAGGTTTTTACAAGGGCTGGTAGAGGCAGAAGTCACTTTACTGGCTGTAAATTTGTTCCAAGGGATCCAGAGGCTCCTTCAATTCGAACAACTATGGATACCAAGATTACAAACCTCAATTCTACCCCCAGAGAGGAAGAGGATATTGAGGTCATGGACAAAAGAACATCAGAGCTAACTATCAACAAGGTGAGTCCTTCTTCTGGCCCTCATCCGTTAGGAGGCCGTCTTCAATATTTTCTCACAAAGTGGCAATCCATAACTGCAGACCCTTGGGTGTTAAATACAATACAAGTTTATGTTATATAGCTTTACGAAACACTTTTACAAGGTTCCCTCTTCCTCCATGGTTTTCATCTGAAATGTCCAGCCTGATTTCTCTAGAAATTCAGTCTCTTCTTTGCAAACAGGCAATTCAACTTGCCGTTCCAGATCCCTCTAGATTTTTCATTTACCTATTTCTAGTCTAAAAGAAAAACAAAAAGATGAGACCTGTGATCAACCTCAGACTGTTCAACCAGTTTGTGGTTTACCGCCACTTTAAAATGGAAACTTTTCTCCACCTCAGAGATTCCTTGCATCAACATGATTTTATGGTAAGATTGGATCTACACAACGCATATCTTAGAGTTCCAATTCAACACAGTCATAGAAACATTTTTCAATTTCAGGGACAAACTTACTGGTTTTCCTCTCTTCCCTTCGATCTCTCTGCAGCACCATGGTACTTTACAAAACTAATGGAACCAGTGGTAGCCTATCTCAGGTGACAGGGTATCAGACTTATCGTCAACCCAGACTATATTTTGCTAATGAGTCAAAACCTTCAAACTCTACAATCTCATCTACATTTCACTTATTCGCTTCTTTCAGGGGTGGATTTCCTTATAAACACAGAGAAATCAGTTACTACCCCATCTAATTATATAGAATTTCTAAGTTTTCTCGAAATGCTTCAAGCGCTACTCTTCATCTTCCTCAAATAAAGGTAAAAGAAATCAAATGCAAAATTATTCAAACTCTTTGGAGCCCTATTATTTCCCTCCAGTCCCTGGCCAGGATTGTAGGCCTACTGTTGTCTTCCATGCAAGCCATTTTTCCGGGCCCACTTCATTATCTGGCCCTTCAACATCTAAATGTTTGTCACCTTCACAAAGGCCTCACTTATTCCGAGTCAATCAGTCTCGATCCAGAATCCCATTTGGAACTTTAATGGTGGGCAGACCATTTAGAAGCCTGGAACGGCAGGATTATCTTCGCGTCAGCCCCGATCTTGTGTTAGAATCTGATACAAGTCGGATGGGCTGGGACGCCTGTTGTGGTTTAATCTAGACTGGAGTCCAAATTATACATAAACTGGTTAGAGATGCTGGCAGGCTCCTTTGAAACCAAAAGCCTAGAAAAAAACAGAGTACATTTTTCCATTCTTCTCCATAAGGACAACGTTTTCACAGTTTGTTATATCAATCATTTGGGCTGCACCAGATCCAAACCTCTGTCAGAACTAACAAAATGTTTTTGGGAATTCTGCCTTCTCAACAACATTTCTGTTTGAGCAGAATACTTCAATGCAATCAAAGACCTGCTCTGTTGGTTGTCTGGACTCCTATAGACGTCCACATATACTTTCTCAGGCACAAAGTATTGTGTGCTGCAGCAGTGGATCAATATCTCCCATCTGCCGTCAAGTGTCTAAAATCACTACTTTTAAACCACATGTGCTGTACTGTATCTAATAGTGTAACCCCCACAAACATCACCAGGAAGGGGAGTGAAAAAGTGGGAACAAAGAAGGCAGTGCCTCACGGGAGTAACACCATGGGAGTTTACAGACTGATACTCGCCTGTATCCTCAGGTTCTCATCATTAGCAACTGCCAACTTTTACAACAAAATAAAGAGTGAGGAGAAAAGACAAAGTGCAAAAACTGTGTATGTTCGTGCACAATGCGTGAACCCTATATAGGAAACCGGGGTCTAGCATTAGAACAACCAGTATACCTAAGTCTAAAACCGAGCTAGACAACCACTAGCTGAACTACTTTATTTCTTTGCTGTGTGTCTGGAGATATTGATCCACTGCTGCGGCACACAATACTTTGTGCCTGAGAAAGTATATGTGGACGTCTATAGGAGTCCAGACAACCAACAGAGCAGGTCTTTGATTGCATTGAAGTCTGTGAGTGGGGGGCGACCTGTTCTGTTTTTTCCCCCTTGGCTCCTAGTTGTGATTAGTATTGAGCAGAATACTTACCTGGGAATCTCATTCCATAGCAGATTGACACTCCCACTATCTTCTAGACTACTGCAATTGGAAACGTCACCCTTCAGTATTCCAGTCTCTGTTGCACAAGTGCGGCCCTTTCAGCATCAATCTTTTTGCCACCAGACTCAATAACCAAGTGCCTCACTTCTTCCCTTGGTGTCTGGGCCCACTAGCTTTGGCTATAGATGCTTTCTTGCAGGACTGGTCCCTTTCAATCACTTATGCTTTCCCTCCTTCTCCTTCCCTGATGATCAACAGAGCACAAACCAGACATCAACAAGCTACCTTAGTAATAGTGGTCCTATTTTAGCAATCACAAGTATGGTTGGCTCCTCTTCTTTTATTTTTGTTAGTTGACTACCCAGTCCTCATTCTGTCCTTTCCCAATCTCCTTAAAGATCTGTTGGTACAGCCCCACAATCTTGTTCTCAACAACTCCCTCAATCTATCTGCTTGTAAAATAGCTAGTGTGCCCAATTATTCCCTTTCAATTCACCAGAGGCTTCAGAGTTCATTAGCAAAGTCTGAGGCCCAGGCATTGCCAAAGCCTATAAGTCGGCTTGGGCTCTATGGACAAGCTCGTGTTTGGGAAAATCTATCAATCCCTTTATAACCAATGTAATTTACATTGTTAACTTCATGGCAGTTGAAACGAGTGGAGGTAAGTCCTTTAGAACCATAAATCTGTACAGATCTGCTATCTCCATGAACCATCCCCACATCAAAGGCAAACCAATGGGAGATCATCCACTCATCTGTCGTCTTTTAAAGGAAGTAAAACGTTGAAATCCACTGCTACCGAAATATAGTAAACAATGGGATGTAAATGTTGTTTTGAAATTATTTCTTGCCTGGCCTGATAACTCTGATTTTTCATTAAAAAGGCTATCTGCAAAGCTTACTATGTTGTTATGCCTCATATCTATTAAACGGTTGACAGATGTTAAGGCGCAAGATGTTTCTTCTCACCAATTTATCCCTTCTGGGGTTATGTTCACAGTTAACAAGCACGCTAAGACTAATTTAAACACAGTGTGTTATCCTTATTTCCTGGATCAACCCAAGCTTTGTGTTGGACACTGCCATAAAGTGTGTGAAAAACAGACATTTGATCTCATAACGTCCTCTCATTCCCATCTGCTCATTTCCTTCAGGAAACCCCACAATCCTGTTTCTTCCCCCAACCTTGCTCACAGGGTCAGATGGGTTATGTCTTTAGCAGGTATTGACGCCTCTGTTTTTGGGACCCACTCTTCCAGGGGTGCCATGGCTTCTAAAGCTTTCTGGGGAGTTTCCAGATTAGTGGACATTCTGAGATCAGCTGAATGCTCTAATGATAATGTTTTCCGGACATTCTATTGCAACCCTATTCACACTGCTTCTTCTGTTATAGTCAACATGTTTTAAGCAAGCATAATAGGAACCTCCTGTCCTGAAATAAAATTTTGATTTTCCTAGTAATTTATAAAGGAGAGTCTTAATTTTATTGAGCACACAGAGGCGAGTATTATCCCACCTCAACACTTTGGTAACTGGGTGTTTGTTTTCCCTCCCTGACAGCTACACTAGTGTTTCCACTAAGCCTGGGCGTAGTTCGCGAAGTAGCGCTACGCGAAGCTACGCAAAGTGCAGTTCGCACTACGCGTAGCACTACGTGAACTGCGTAGTGCACTGTTCGCAATGATTGCACAGTGCCGGATGCTTGTCTGCACTGTGCAATCATTGAAAAAGGCATCTTGCACAGTGCGAACTGTCTTTTACTGCCGCTCGAGTAGATTTTTACTCGAGCGGCAGCTTTCTCAACGCGGACTGGTAGTTTCTCATCGCGAGCGGTCGCGAGCATACGCGACCACTCGCAATGAGAAACCTGACCTCCCCGCGTTGAGAATCTCGCCGGGAGTTTTATTTTCCACGCTCGCGATCGGCAACTTGATGTTGCTGATCACGAACGAGGAAAAAGTCTCGCCGGGATGTCATTTTGCTTGCTCGCGGTCGCCAACTTGACGTTGAGGACCGCGAGCAAGCAAAAAATGACCGCTGCACTACGCTACGCGTGTTTGCACTGTGCTACGTGCAATTCGCGTTGTGCGAAGTAGCGCAAACTTCGCAAACTACTCGAGCGTAGCGTTGTGCTTTGCCCAGGGTTAGTTTCCACCTGCTTCCTCCTAAGGACACCACAGTACCTTCTGGATTTTTACCTCCCACTACTTCTGTGATGGATCTCCCTGGTGTTCTTCTGGCTGTATCCATTAATTCCTCCCAGAGCTTCGGTTTCAAGAACTTTTGCCATGAACCCTTTACTTTTTACATTGGCTTTTTCTATTGTGTTATCTATTTTTTCATTGTTTTATGGTTCAATTTAACTATCCTGCACAAGAAAAGAGGGATGCTTCTCGTCAAGTTTGGGGATATACACTGTTACTGGTATGCTATTGGTGGCTAACCACGATTACTTTTTGTATCCCAGCGGCTCGATTATTTCTAAGCTTCATGGAATTCGTAGCTTTACTGTCTTGACTGCTGCTATGTTAATAAATGCAAGATAAAAAAGCATAATACTCGCCTGTGTGTCCCTAATAAAGTTAATATTTTCTTTCATAAATTACTGGGAAAATCTACATTAAATGTGCCAATTGGGTGCAAGCCAGTTTTGTCATGTTTTAAGGAGAGGCACACATTTTTGAGCAGTGGTTAGCAGTGGTGAAGTGCACAGAGTGCTAAGGCCAACAAAAACGGGGTCAGGCAGAAAGTTTAGGGGAAGACCACCCTAAGGGTCAACGGTCAAACATTGTTGTTCACAGGATTTTCCAAGCTAATATTTATATTAAATCCTTATTTCATTAATGTTAAACTTTACAGTAAAATGTGGAAACTAACAGTGAAAAATATGGTGTAACGAAATCTTGATATATTTGGAATGCAACTGGAAAAGCATTGTCTGACTACTTCACTTCCCAAGTTGAACTTCGTCCAACCATGCAAAACTTTGGTTGAACTATAGTTGTGTACTAATGTGTCAGTTAAGATAATTGTAACGGAAAACAGATTTCTTCTTAATGCAAAGGACATGCTGCTGAGGACTGATATGCATGCCTCATCTGCAACAGAGTAACATTTTTGCATTATGCAATACGCATGGAAAGAAGAAAAAAGGAGAAATAAAAATATTTCTCCTCGTTGTGCCACTACTAGGCCTCCCTAGGGAGGTATAGGATTCTGATGCATTCCCAGCTTTACAAAACGTTGTAAATCTGGGAATGTGTCAGGTTCCATGGATGCTGCATGAGAACACCCACAGCAACACCCATGGAACGCCACTTTCACGCTGAGTAATGCGTGAAAGGGGCCCATATTTACAAGGCCATGAAAAGTCACGCAGGGTGACTTTAGGTGGCCTTGTAAATATGGGAAAGCCCATTGCACTGCCGATGAGTCAAATAATGTGACGCACTGGCAGTGAAATGGGGTTGTAAATGAGGCCCATAATATGTAAAAATGCTTTGACTAATATGCATTTTTGAATATTATTAAAACATGAATGAATTTCATTATTTGCCACTTCAATTGACTAAAATTACATGTTAACCAATAAAAGAGCACCACATTCATTAATTTTGCACAATTATACAGTTTTTCATAAAGCGTGCTTATTTTCCTCCAAACCGCGAGTGTCTAACTTTTTGTATAGAGCTACTTATGTTCAGTGAAAATCAGATCATGCTACTAATAGTTTTAGTGTGATAATAGTGGCCACATCAGATCCCCAGTATGCATAGAAAGAAGAAAAAAGAGGAGAAATGAAAATATTTCTCCTCGTTGTGCCACTCCTATGCCACTCCTATGCCTCCCCTGGGGGCAATCAACTGCACACATGTACTCCTCGTGCCCCCTGCCGCCACTGCACACAATTACCGCAACAGGAAACACACGCATTTCATCAATGTGCAGGCAATAGTGGACCACCGGGGACTCTTCACCAATGTCGTCGCCAACTACCCAGGCAGTGTGCATGATTCCTTCATCTTCCGACAGTCCATCATCAACCAGCACTTTCAGGATGCCACCTATGGGAATGCACTGCTCGTCGGTAAGTACCAACGGAACACAACACACACCTCAACACCACATTCAGACGACTCACAACTCTGGGAATTCACACGTCACAAAATTACATACAACATGACAACCAACATCCCCACATTCCAAACACGACAACACTACTTTCTGTGGCAACCTAGGCTAGCCATCTACACAAGCCATCAACGGCATGGCACCTCAGCCACACAATAGCAGAATGTGGGGAGAGGTGGGAACCCAGCATGTGCGAAGGAGGCAAGTGACCCATGAATAAGAATGCACACAATGCCAAGTGTGGAGTGGATGTGCTGGACAGACCGCAGTATGCAGACCACAGACACTTCCATGTCGACATACACTGCTGGTGTCTGGAGTGTTCTGGACAGTGGACGCAACCATGTAACTGCAGCCAGCGGGGAACAATGCGGAAATGTAGCTTGTTACGCCCCCTGTAAGCGTGCGCTGAGTGGGCTGGCCCGGCGTACGCCAGGCCAGCATAGGGGTGTGAATAAAAAGCCCGTTACTCTGGGCGTGGTTCTCTTCCGGAATGGCCAACGTGTCTGCCAGGGCTGCGCCTCTCACCCCGCCACGAGGCCGACGCCGTGAGCGGCAGTGCCTGCGATCCTGTGCGCCTGCTGCACCCCAGGCCGCTGGTCCCAAAACGCGTCATGCCCGCCCCAGCGCAGCCAGGCCGCACTGCTCACCTGCCGACACCAGCGTGTGTCAAAGAGGGCCCACCACGTGCCGGTGCAAGCTCCAAGCCCGAGGCCCGCGACTATGGCAGCCTCCTCAGACCATCACGGCCTCCCGCGACACAGGCCCCCATTACTCCTTTCTCATTGACGTACTCCACCGCTGCCTCCGGCCTACACTACGGTCCAGTAGGTCACACATTTGGAACTGAGTCTTGATTGTTCAATGGCAGAGTACATACGTTTATTGCAGGGTTTATATCACCGTACTCCCTACGATGTGGTGCCACCGACTCTATGCATTGCATTCCAACGACACGTGTCTGTGGGCAGATGCTGACTACTGCCTTCGGCCTACACTGCGGCCCAGCACCGCTGGGTCACCTGTGTACTGCCTACACTGCGGTCCAGCAGGCCTCACACAAATCCAATACAATCCGTACCAGGCAGGACACGGCATAGACGCAGGCTGCACACACGCACAGCTCTGGTGCCGCTACCTCCGTCAACCACGAATCATCGCCATATGGCATTCCAACGTCGTGTGTGAGAGTACCAGGAAGAGCTGCCTGAACAGCCGTTGCCCCGCGCTGACCGCTGCCTCAGGCCTACACTGCGGTCAAGTAGGTCACACATTTGGAACTGAGTCTTGATTTTACAATGGCAGAGTCCGTATCATTGCACGCTAGGAGAGGAGTAAGAGGAAGACGCGATTCAGTCCGGATGACAAACAGGATCCTCGTTACGGAGGTGACCGAACCCCACCAACAACTGCCCTGGTGCCACTGACTCTGTGCATCGCAAGCCAAGGACACGTGGCTGGGGGCCCCTGCTGACCGCTGCCTCCGGCCCACACTACGGTCAAGTAGGTTACACTTTTGGAACTGAGCCTTGATCTATTTATGGCAGAGTTTATACCATTGTACAGGCCTCATCGCAGACTGCATCCCCTTTCAGCTCTGGTGCCACTAACTCTGTGCCCCGAAATTCATGGACACCCTCCGGTTGAACTTTGGTGGCATCTCAGTCAATGGCCTGGGGGTTGTCTTCATCATCATGTGGCTGGTAATGACTTGGTGTTAAACATGAGTCTGTAGCATTCATCTCCTCCATATTGCATGTGTCTGCTTGGTACTGCCCTCTGTATCATGCCCTGGAAGAACACCTTCCACTGTCCCCCGAAACCCTCTGCGACATTCCCTTGGACATCGACGAGAACTCGCTCAGCGCTCGTGGCCCTACCTCAGTGCACTGGTAGTCACCGTCCCATGGCGGTGTGCCTGTGCCGGCCGCAGTGCATCCGTGGCCACTAACTCTGTGCAGCTCAAGTCGTGGACCCTTGCTGTTTGAACTGTGAACTTCTGATTGTCTGATCACTGTTGTAGTTGTTGCCAGCGCCAACAGCTCCCTGAGGGCTGGCTTACACTCACCCCACACCCATCTAGCACAGGCGTCACTGGACATGTGAACCTGGCAATAAAGGGTCAGGTCGCACGTGCCCGTAGCCAGTTCCACAAACTATCTACGTGTGTCCGTGTGGTCATTGTGTGTGCATGAGGGCCCCGGGCCCTACCACATTGCATTGTGCTGTGTACAGCAGACGCAACCATGTCACCTCAGGCAGTGGGGTAGACCTGGGACATGTAGCTGTGTCGTACCCCCTGTAGGCGTTGCCGGAGTGGGCTGGCGTACGGCAGTCCAGCGTAGGGGTGTGGATGATCACCCCGGGGCTCTGGGCATTGTTAAGTGTTGGGCTTGCCAATTTAGTACCTAATGCGTGTGTCTTTGTTGTGGTGTCGGCGCCACCCGTCCCGCAATGGACAAAGTTGCAATGTAACATGCCCCGAGTGCGGGCTCGGACGAAGGGATTAATGAATGAGCGCAAGCCCACTGGGGGTCCGGGATCATACAAGCCAACTGTTGTGTGTGTATCGCTATTACCGCAGCATGTGCCAAAGGTCTTGCCTCGACCGCATCGCGACTTCGGCCAGCCATGAACTCCACATCTGTGTCCGCCCTATCCTTACCATAGGCCTACACACACGTGGCCGCCCACCTTCAACGGCCAACATCACAGTGTCATTGTCAGGCTTGTGGACATGCACAGACAGGCATGACAATGGTGTGCCGTAGGAGTGCAGGTGATGCAAGCGTGCAGCGCACACGAGGAAATAGGCTCGGGGGAGGGAGGAGCAGCAGTGAGGCTACGTAATACACATTGATGGCGCTCATTTGCTACTAGCAGTACATGTCAAACTGGAATCATTATGACACACATATCACATGCCAATGAACTAGTGAGCCTGCCAACAAATCATGCAGAACCAACTGTTGACTCATGTCTCTCTGCACTGTCACCGTTGATCAGGGATATGCACTCTGCCCTTGGATGATGACACCCCTCCGAGCCCCGAACACACAGGCCCAGAGGCAGTACAATGCGGCCCACAAACGCACCAGGGGCATCGTGGAACGCACATTTGGCGTGTTGAAGTCACGTTTCAGGTGCCTGGACATCACAGGTGGGAGGCTCCTGTACAGCCCAGTCATCGTGTGCAAGATGATCGTTGCATGTTGTGTGTTGCACAACATATGTGTACGCACCAATGCCCCATGGTTACGAGTGCCAGATGCACCGGACGATGATAAGGAAGATGAGGCAGGTGGACCAAACCCCACTGCAGCTGCAGCAGGAATAGCCTGTAGGAACAACATCATTGACAATTTCTTCACATGAGGACGTCACATTGTCTCAGTGCTTGGCAATCATGAGACAGTGCAAAATGACCACAGGCACAGCATGTGCAAATAAATTCAATGCAACACACATTCCCTGAGTTTCTGACTAATGCTGCTGTGTGGCACGGGGATCAGGGACATGTTCCAGAGTCACTGTGGGTGTGCAGTGTGCTCTACTTAATTGTGCATGTGAACCATTGTGCCCATCTCCCCCGTCCCCCAGTCCCTGGTCGGTACTCACCCTGTTGATGTTGTGTCAGGTCAGGTTGAGCAGTGTCCCGAACCCCAACTCCTGGCACTGTATCCCGACTGATGACTGTGGCCACCATTTTCTCACTGTCATCCAGCTCCTGGTGTGCTGCTGGTCCCCCACCTCCAATCTGCGTTGCTGCTTTCAAGTTGGCATAGTGTTTCTTCTTGGTTTTGCCCTTCACATCATTCTAGCGCCTCTTGACCTCTTCCATTGTCCTCCTCGACACTCCGACTGCATTCACGTTGTTCACGATGTACTGCCATGTTTCCGTTTGTGTTGCCGATGACACAGTGGAGGTGACGTACAGTTGTTGGTTGTGTTCTGTCTCCTCCGTGACGATGATCTGGTTTTCCTGCGGACTGAACCCCGTCTCCCTCTTCCTCTTCTCCTTGCCCTTCCCTGGCCCCGGGGTTCCTGGCTGGTCGTCTGTGGGGCTTGTGGGGTTCGCGTTGTCCTGTGCACTCGGTCCGGGTGCATCCATGGTGGTACGCAGTTAAATTTTGTTATCTTTTTTTTCCTCTGCTGTTATGGTGCATGTCGCGTGGGAATCGCAGGCCTGTTGCTGGTTATCACTGGTTTTGTTTCGCGATTTGGGTTGTCGCAACTTTTTTCGCGTTGCGGTTTCGCATTTTTTCGGCGTCGCGTTGATTTTAACGCGGTCATTTTTGGCGTTATCGTGAGGCTATCGCTTGCTGCCACCGTGTTGTGAATGCTGCGTTAACACGGTGTTATTTTCCCGTGATGGACTGCGATGTGAGAAGTTGCGTTAAGCGATTTTGGCGATAGTTAACACGCGTTCTTGAGAATATCCCCCATTGTGCTTTGTAGGAACTGGATGAGTTTCTTAAGGGGTTGGTTATGCTAGCAACGTGAGCTACAGATTAGGGAATTAAAATCTTTGCTAGGTTGTGCCTCTTACTTTTCCTGATCGGACACTTTTGCAGCTTGGCACTGGGTTTGCTGTCGAGGTTGCTTTCTAATTTCATATTAGAAATATAAAATGTTAATGTGTGCCAGTATAATGTAACTGGTGCTCATGTAAATACTTGTAGCATGTACTTGCTGGAGAGATCTGTGTTTTGTCTAGTCAGGTTTAACTCATCAATAATTTAGCAGAGAGGGTTTACATGCCTTCTGCAAACACAAGGTGTAGCTTGCAGATCAAAAATGTGTATTTTATGTACAAAGGTCAATGGGTTACTGCTCAGAGTCCTTTTGTTACTTGCAGCTTATAAATTATAATCACTGCCATTGGAATTATGCGATAGGGAGGACCAAATTATGCGGCAGTTGACTAAATTTTGGGGCAAGAAAAGACAAATTATGCAACTTTTCTGACAGTAATGTTTTATTATTTTGTCACTTTATAACGTTTTACCTCATTAATATCAAATACAGCAATAACAACTGAAAGATGACTAGCCACATTTGAGAATGGCCTTCTAATGCGCAGGAACACGTATCGCCAAGTTTTTTGTAACTTTCAAATTGACTGAGCTATAAAGAATTATTTTCTTAAAATCTGCATATTATGCAGTAGATGAAGAATTAAGTGGCAAATGTGGCAAATGCATAATTACACAAAAAATGCCATGGCTGCTGAATCACATAATTCCAGTGCCCCTAGTTATAATCCTTCCACTGCAGCACAGTGCGCTATGAACCAGCATCAAGGAGCTGCAAGCAAACTGCAAAGCATAGAAACTTATTTCATTTTTAATCAATCTTTTTTTATTTTGATATTGCTAAAAAAGGTTCTTTGGGTAGTAATAAAATCTTATTAGTGCAGACAACCCCAACCACTGAGTTATGTTTTAATTCTTGCCTGTGTTTCACCAGACCAAGCACTCTTAACATATCATACCAACCAATATGGAAGATATGCTACTTTTACACCTTGTAACCATCATTGTCTAATGTAACATTTACTACGAATTGATTTACACACTTGAATGATTCATTTTCATATGTACAATATGTGAGTATGATGTAAATCGCTATGTCACCCTACACTGTGACACATAGCACTATAATAGAAATCAAATAAGAAAATAAATAATGTTTGTCCCTTACATACAGGTGTTGAACAAAGTCAAAAAGCTGCTTTGAAAGTGGAGTGGTGAAATACTTGCTCTGCATTCCAGTCAGCAAGCAAAGCGAGCATGCCCAACTTCAAGGAAGGTTCATGGGGTGTCTCCCCTAAAAAACCTTTTAAAAAGGAGGTTAAAGTGCATTGTAAAGCAGAATTTTCACATAAACTTGCTCAAAAACCATTGCCTTTCAAGGTGCACTTACTAAATACTGAAGTACTTTAAGTTGTGCAAAGTCAATGAAAACGTTTGACCCCCTTTAATTCAAAATGTGCAGTGGGTGCCCCTATATGTTAATAATTATCTCCATGTGTCAGGGCTAGAATTATTTTGGTAAGGATGGGTCCCATATGTATGCCATGGGCACTCTGGTAATGCCAAGAATTCCATACAGTATGCCAGTGGCACAATGTTGCAATTGACTGTATCCATATATATGTGATGGGTGAAACAAAGGTCAAAAATACCATTCGACTATGTCAAGGCCAGAATTTTGTTGTGGTTACCTGTGTCCCCTGCCTAAAATGCCATAGTTGTTATCCATAATGCCCAGAATTATCTTGAGTATGGTAGCACCAGCATTTTGCTATAGGTGTCCCATGTGCCAAGAATGATCTCCAATATGCCAGTCCCAGAATTTTACCACTGGGGTCCCATAGACAACAAACTACCTCTAGTGTGCCAGCACCAGCATTTTGCCCTGGGTCACGCATCCCATATGCCAAGAATTACCTCCAATTTGCCAGTGCCTGCATTTTGCCATAGGTTTCCCTTGTACCAAGAATTATGCCCAGTATGTCAGCACCAGCATTTTGCCACAGCTGTTCCATATGCCAGGAATTACAGCTTGTGTGCCTGCACTTTATCTAGGTACATCATATAGCAAGAATTACCGCCTTCACTCTTCTTCATTCTCACTCACTCAGTCACTTTAGCTCACACTCACTTTAACTCACTCTCTAATTCTAACTTAGTCTCACTTATTCCCGCTCCCTCTGACTCATTCAATCTCACTTAGTTACACTATCACTCATATACACAGCTCACATACACTCTCACACAGCATTTCACAGGTTTATTTTACTTACTTACCTTCAGCTAACTGACCAGTTGGGCTTCAGATAATGGTATTGGATAGACTTTCAGGGCAGATATACAGCTTCTTCCAGCCTCAAGAACTGAAGCACAAAGTTGGAGTCTGCACAGTGATGCATGTGCTCCAGCTGTCAGTTTCTTGCTTTTTCACCTCATCTTGTCATAAGGTAGGGTGCGGTGAATGACGTTCTTGCCAACCCCTCTCCCCTGTGATGAGATTGGAGAGGATGAGCTGACAGCATGACTGATGGGTAGCCCTGGGCACAGTAGGGATTACCACAAAAGCGCCAGGGCTACCTGTACCAGTGACACTATAGCATGCCACTAATGGGGAGGTCTTGAGGCCTGGAAGGATTCAGAGGCCAAGGCTAGGACTTTGCTAGTCCTGGTCAATCTCGCTGATGACTGTTGCAGGTGCCTCTATGCATCTTTGCCAGCCATGAGTTACTGCCTCAGGCTGCAGCAAGGGTGAGCGTATTTATTATTATAACAGTCAATAATAGTTTATTATTTATTACTGGTATTAAAAAAAGGGGGCTGAAACAAGGGGGAGCATTACTGAAAATAACATGTTTTATTCTATGAAACCCGTATGTAGCAAATCAAGAGGAGGAATTTCAGAGCCACTTTTTCTCTTCCACTTGTCATTGTAGTTTCTTTTCCCAGGGATCCTGACCTAACCCCTTTTGCCCCTTGAATTTGCACTAGATTTCTGATTGATGTTATAATCAGAGTTGAGGACCTAGTTGATTGACAGCAGGATTCTTGCAACCTTGTGCGAGGCGTTGAGACTGGAATAAGTATTCAGTTTTTACAGCTACAGTGTTTCCAGTCTTCACTAATGCTACTGACCCTTCAAGCTCAAAAATGCTTAATGTACCAGACATTTCTCCAAAAATGAGCCTCCTTATGCTAAACAAGCAATGTTTTGTGAAAGGTTGCGCTCCTAAAACGCGAAAAAGGGTCTGTTTTCAGTGGAAAAATGTGATGTGTCCACATTGCATTTTGGGACGTTTCCTGCTGCGGGCACTAGGCCTACCCTCACAAGTAAGGTACAATTATTATCGGGAGACTTGGGGGAAAGGTCAATGCCTAGTGGGCTTTCTGCGGCCCTGGAGGTGGGGCAGATCGGGGGCAGAAAGACTGTGGGCATTTTCTTGGTGGGGTGGGTACATTGGCACGCCCATTCTGGGCAGCCCCCACCCCTATGGATAAAACAACCAGCATAATCCCTGGCGCCTATTGGGCTGGGGGGGGCAGATCAGGGGCTATTGCCCCCATCTTACTCCCGGGGAGGCAGAGAGACTGTGGCTAAATTTTTGGGGGGTGGTGGCATTGGCATGCCCATTCTGGGCAGCCCCCACCCCTACGTATAAAAAAATCCCCAGTGCCTAGTGGGCTTTCTGCCCCTCCTGGGGAGCAGATCAGGGGCTATTGCCCCATGTGCTTCCTGGGGGCCAGAAACACTGTGCCCTTTTTTGGGGGTGCGGACATTGATTGGCATGCCCATTCTGGGCAGCCTCATCCCTGAACTTCGAAAAAACTAATCCCTGCTGCCTAGTGGGCTTTCTGCACCCCGGGAAGGCAGATAAGGGGCTAATGCCCCATCTGCCTCCCGGGGGGGCAGAAAGACTGTGGCAATTTATTTTGGGGGTGGGGGCATTGGCATACCCATTCTGGGCAGCCCCCACCCCTACATATAAAAAAAATCCCCGGTGCCTAGTGGGCTTTCTGCTCCTCTTGGGGAGCAGATATGGGGCTATTGCCCTATCTGCTTCCTGGGGGCCAGAAAGACTGTGCCCTTTTTGGGGGCTCCAGCTGTTCCTGCGCAGTGTGTGGGAAGTAAAGTTGCTGGGGTACCAAGCTGATGATGGCATCCAGGACAGGTGTGAGGAACTTTGACAGGGCTGGCTGTGAGACTCCTCCGACTCTGGCAGTTGTTGGTTGGAAGGTCCCAGAGGCCAACAGGTGCAGCACGGCCAGCAGCTTTGTCTGCGGAGGGATGTTGGTTCTCCGCTGTGTTGGTACCGTCAGCCTGTGGGCAATGATGATCAGGATGGGTAGGATGGTTGTCCTTTTGAGCCTGTAGTGGGCAATGACTTCCTCCGGCGTTAAGTCTCCCAGGCTGGTGTGAATTCGGAAGGTCC
Organism: Calotriton arnoldi; assembly: GCA_963921515.1. Lineage (NCBI taxonomy): Eukaryota > Metazoa > Chordata > Amphibia > Caudata > Salamandridae > Calotriton > Calotriton arnoldi. The sequence goes on from CAWUFW010018441.1 coordinate 142,124, forward strand.
GGTGTCTTTGTCTGCGCCCCCTCTGTGGTAGTTCGGGGGGAGGGTCCTGGGGGGGTGGGGGTCCTGGGTGTGGTGGCGGTGGGTGTTGTGGCCCTCTTGGCGCTCTGAGCTGCATGATCAGTAGCTCCATGGCATCTGTTGTTCTTCTGGTGTGGCTGTGGGCTGGGCTCCCTTTTATGGTGCAGGTTGTCGTCCGACTTAAACCAGGTAGGGGCAGGTGTTAAATCCATGCTGCTAACGTGCCTTATCGCATGTTTTTGATTCTTATCGCCATTCTGGCTGGTCATTGGGAATGTTGCGAAGTGGTGTTTCCGCTGGTTTTTGCACGGGAACGCCTACTCTGCATCTCATTAGCGTTAGTTGCCGGTGTCATCCGTGGCAATGTTTTTTGCGGCTGCTATCGCAGGAATACTGGTGATATCGGCTGTTAGCACCAGCTTGTGAATGGTGCGATGAATTTATCACCACTTTGGCTGCGATAAAGTGCCGCTAACTCGGCGATAAGTCCTTGAGAATATGCCCCACAATTTTGTAGCCGCAATGCTCATGGGATCCAGCGCCCGACCTACCAGTCCTGAGGTACCTTATAATCACAGCTACGTACCAGCATCGAATGTTCCAGAGCCTTGACCCGAGATCAGCGATGACAGCTGGCGCAGCAGGCACCACTGGCTTGAGGGACAGCCCCGCCCCCAAAGACCCATATTCACGGCCTGCCTGAGGCATGTCTGGCTATCAGCGACTGCTATCTTTTTCAAAGAAAAATGACAGCCATTTGAAACAGCTTAAAGTCTCAAGAACATAATGAGATGTTCTGCATTATTTCTTTTTTTTAACTAAGTGGTTCTGCCGTGGTGGCTCATTTATGGCAAATTTAGACAACTCAAAAACATTGTTGGAGCTGCTGGTTCATATTCCAAAGGGAAAAATGCGAGTGTTGAAGGGTTTTCCCCATTTTTACCTGCACTGGCATAAAAATACCCTCCATGCTAGTGAAACAGTGTTGGAATATTGGTCAGGTCTCAACCCTAACGATGAATGGGTGATGTACCGCTTTCTCAGTAACCGCTGAGAGGTTTGTCTAGCAATCCATAGTCATTACAGAATAGGGTCTGATAAGTTCTCCTCAAAAGTGATCAGGCAGCCGTCATGGCAGTCATCACAAGGTATCCAGACTCTTTCTAGAAATCACCACAGTAAGACCACTTTAGAAATGCAAAATGGGTTAATGACGCTCCATTTCAGGGGGTTTACAGCAGTTTCTAGGTCTTCTCTAGGGCTTCTTACTATTGAGAAGGCAGTAATTTCAGATATTTATCTATCTAAATGGACCTTATTCCTTGGTTTCACGTGTGAGAAAGTTGCACTCGAAGTGTCACACATTTGGCACTACAGTGTCACTCATAAGCGCACTTAATTCTTAGAAATGTCACACATAAGCAATCTTAAAACTTGGCAGCTATGCAAAAACCGTTTATTTTCTCTAATGCATTTCCATTTAACCATGAAGCCACTTATGAAATTTCTATGTGGATTAAAAGTACTATACCCTGTTTTTGCAGTATTTATTTCGAGATCACTCTGATTACAAAAACTAACATACTGATTCCGCAAAGATTTTAATCTGATAGGGGTTTTAGAAAATAGAAGCATAGCATTGGCATACATCAGTGCTGGGATTTTACGTTGGCTAATTTAAATCGTTTTGGCAGGTATTAAAAAATGTATTGACATCATTTATGTAAAGGAAATAAATAGTGTAGGCACGAGGACACACCCCTACCTAACAAATCTCTGCACTTTGATGCTGTCATTTAACTCCACGTTCCTTTCCCATCTTACTTGTGGCTATTTATCAGAGTGTAAACAGATAATTACTCTTAATAGCTGTTCTGGAACATTGAGTAAAGCACTTTCCACTGAGTGGATATGGGTACTAGTTGCCCTAAAATCTATATAGGCGTCATACTGATGATCCAGTCTGAGTGACTTGTATTTCCAATGATTCATTGCAAAATGTAAATCTGATCTAAAGGGCTCACACAGGGCCTTGAATCCATGCTTTTGGAGGTTTATTCTGTAATAAATTGTCTAATATCCATTCTGTCATGCAATTTCTCCAGCACCTGCTTCCAGAAAACATGTTGCAGGTTGTCCAACAAGCTGATGGGCAGAAAGTTCACTGAGAAATCTTTCCTGCCCTTTTTGTTTATGGGGATAATTTCCACCCTCCAAGATCCAGTCATAATAGCATTTGAGAAGCAAGTTGATATTTGGGACATGGTCAGTGGTTCTAATTTATAAAAATCACTCATATTTTTGTTGGGCCCCGGAGTCTTCCCAGGTTTCAAGCTTTGGACTGCTAAACAAATGTCCTGTAATGTACATAGAATTGGTGGACTAGAACACCTGAGTGCTACCCTTGAAGTGGGTGGATTTAGTGACTCGGGTCATGGATTGACTCCTGGAACAGAATTAAGTTCTTAAAAGTGATTCTCCCATACCTTTGGTGGGATTGTAAACTCTACCAGATTAGATGTATGCAAACTCCCATCGGAGCATTTGTCTTTCCTGTGTACAGCCTCCAGCATATCCATGCAATAAGACTGCTCCCACTTCCACTACCAACCAGGGCCCATTTATAGACCTCATGATATTGTATAATCTCCTCCCTATTGAGGCTTTTCACTGAAGTCACAACTTCTAATTTAACCTTCCTGCAGTCCTTTGAGTCCCACGAAGCCCTCTTCTTTCTACATTGTTTGTGTCTTAGAACCCCTTCAAAAATGTTCCCTTAGTGCTGGTAATAGATCAAAAAGCTGCCTTAATTGGGGTCTCACTCCATGGACCGTGTTCAGGTGCCACCAGAACTGCCAAGATAGTGTTGTAAACATTAGCTAAAGTTTTTGAATTGTTTACAATAGTTGGACAGTTTACCCCTCTGAGGCTATTACGTAGTTGCTGGTAAAAACACCACATTTAAATCAACCCAGCCTTTACTCTCAGGCAACATTCCCTTAAGGGTGAGCAAAAGTGGAAATGGTCACTATCCCATTTGTCCTAGACCACCATTTAATTTAAGGAGAACTATAATTTGATGTATAGCCATATTTAATCAATGTTCCACTTACAGTTACCTCTTCTAAATGTATGGGCCATCATCATGTCTGAGACACTATGTCCATTACATGCTCTGGGTGCTTTCGATAAGGTCAGGCATTTAGTTAGATGGCTGCTGAAGACCAATATATAATTGGGTTAGATTCTAAAGTTGGTATTCTGAATGCTTTGTCGTCTTGGTCACTCAAGGAATTTAAACCTTTCAAGGGTTTGTAATTGACATGAAAGTCACAGATTAACACAGTGTTACTATTGAACATATGTTAGAAATTGGGCCACTAGTTGGCAGAGATATGCACTCTGTCCAAGTAGGGACCACAATCCTAGTCAGGGCAAGCTAGATACACACTAAAAGATAACCTGTGCTCACCCTCTGGCAGCTTGGCACTGAGCAGTCAGTCTTATCTAAAGAGACAATGTGTTAAGTATTTGTGCAACACACACACACACAGTAACACAATGAAAACACCACAAAAATACTCTACACACGAGGCCGGACTGGCCGTTGTGGGCACTGGGCGTTTTCCCAGTGGGCCAGAAGGGTGGGGGCTGGTTTTTGAGTGGTGGGGTCTGTTTTGTTACTGGGAGCTGGTTTTGCAGCAGTCCTGAGACAGGTCATGCTGACAAAGTACCTTGAATGGAGAAAGCGTTGATTTCAAAGACTTGATGCGAGGAGTCGAGGAGGCGCTGCCTCGTTGGTGATCCCGTGGATGGAGGTGTAGCATTGGCACCCACACCGTACCATCAATGAAAGCATCTTCATCTAACCCCTTTACGATGCAGGTACTGCGTTGATGTTGAGCCATGCTGCCCGTTGGTATCGAGCCGTGCAGTCTATCAAGGCGATGTCTTTGATCAGCTCCTGCGTCGGCATTGAAGGGCAATGCGTCAGTTTCAATCAGCGCAAAGTCATTACTGCGTTTATTTTGAAGCATGATCACATTAGTAATTAACTCATTAACACCAAGAAATGATCAGGTCCGGTTTTATTCACCTCAGCCATCGACAGCAGTAGAGTAACTGACAACTTCAGAACAATGATATAGAGAGATTCCACATAGAACCCCTAGCAAGGTTCTACGCAGAACCAGGCATGATGTCACACATCTTCCTTCTTTACAACCAAAAGAAAACTTAACAAAAATAAAAAGAACGAAAACCAGTGATAGAAAATTGCAAGCCATAAATTACACTTCATAAGAGGAAGAGAACAAAACTGATAAGAAAAACTCAGCAGACATAGTCTTTCATATACAAAGGTAATTTGCACACTCTCTGACTCCTCTGTCTGACATTAGCAGAGCAAGAACGAGACCTTGTCAGAGAGGAATCAGCATTAGTTACTGATGAATCAGAATGAGGACAACCCCATTGACTAACAGCTGGTTTATTATTGGAATTAACCAAAACTACACAGCTCTTGTTCCAAATCCTTCCATCTTCAGTCTTCACCGCATTTTTGAAAATCTTGACAACTCTTCTTACTTTAGAAAACTTTGACCAGGGTTGACACCCAACAGGTGCCCTAATTTTTACATGGTCACCCACATTCACATCACTGGTTTGAACACATTTTTTATCATCAAAGTACATTTTCCTTGACAACTGCTTATCATACTCTCTCTGTCTCCACTCACCAATCTGATTGTCTTTCAACCCCTTGTTAAGACTCATCCATCCTGGACATAGCTTAGAGTTCGGGGCCCTCCCCTTGAATAACTCAAAGAGAGTTCTTCCAGTGGACGTGTGAGGAGACATGCGATAGGCAGTAATTCTGTCTTGCAGAACACCTTTTCAGTTCAAATTACTTGCTATGGCCAGCTGTATGCCATGGGGCCCTAATTTATCCTCAAACTGTTACGTATACCTCAGAGGAACTTAGGAATTTTCATCAATTGTCGCTCCCACTTAACCCTGCTATCTGTATGCGTCTAAGCCTTCTTGAAATCCTTCAAGCACGCAGATCCTTTCCAGAAATCTCAGAACTTATTTCGTTTACACCTCGGGCATTGAGGACTGCTCAAGTTAAACATACAGAACTCTGCTTATATTATCTAAATACCCGTTCCCTAGTCAAGCATCAGTTGGATGTTTTCTTGCTTTTAATATCTGAAAAACCAGACATTTTTTTGTCACAGAAACATGGCTGAATCCTGATTCTACTCCTGATGTATTGGCCGCACTACCTCACGACTACTATATCCTCCATGTGGATCGACCATTAGGAAAAATGGGTGGTGGAGTAGCCGCGATTATCCACCAAGACCACAAATTCACTGCCATTACCTCCTTAAGTCTCCCCGCAGTGGACAACATGGTCATTAAACTAGAGTCTAGTTTGACTCCGCTTATTTGTGTCCTGGTTTACAGGCCCCCGAAGTACATGCCCCTGTTTCCTCTTTTGCTAAGTGAACAAATAGCCAATTTGGCAACTAATTATGCTAAAATACTATTATTAGGTGACCTAAATTATTGGTCTAATGACGTACACGGTGGGCCTCATTCTGCTGAACTGACTGATCTATTAACCAACCTCAACTTTACCCAGCACCTTGTCTCAGCCACTCACATCAAAGGACACACACTGGATCAAGCTTGGACCACAAACATTATAACGTCCGTGCCCATGATTGTACCATGTATATGGTCTGACCATCACCTAATTAAATTTACGGTAATGATTCCTCGAGTAGCAAGACCCCCAAGGTCGAGGGTGGCATGATCAGGAAATGGAGTGCCCTCAACAAACAGGAATTTCTGGATACATTGGCTAGCGCATCCCCCGCCTTTGACACTAATGTCGATATCTTGGAAGCAAACATTTCAGCATGGCTATTAGAGGCCAGTGACATGCATGCTCCGCTCAGGAAACTAAAATGCGCTCGTCGCCTTGACGCACAGAAATGGTTCTCTAAGGTGCTAAGAGATCAAAAATTGGCCCTTCGCCAGAAAGAAAGGAAATGGAGATTAAGCTACTCTCCTGATGAGAAACATCATTACTTAGAAGCTCGGAATGAATATAAAAAGCGATTATGGCAGCCAAGGCGGCTCACTTCTCTGCTAGAATTTTAAATTCTGCTAATAGATCGAAGGAAATATTTTCCATTGTCAATGAATTATCCAATGCAGCGAGAGTCCTACCTAAACCTACACCTACTCAAGAGCTCTGTGACTCTCTGAATACCTACTTTGTGGAGAAAATTTCTAACATTAAAGCTAGTATCCCTAAATTTAGCCCCACTGAGACTACCCCTGTTATAAAAAAGAATCCATTTATCTTGGATCACTTTTTGGCCATCAACACCCAGTCCTTCCTGGACCTGCTGTCTAGAGTCAAATCTGGCTCACCCAGGGACTGTTGTCCACCTCATATTTTAAAAGACATTCTTCCTGGACTGTCGTGTATTATCATGACTTTCTTGAATGAGTCTCTCTCGCAGGGCCGTGTTCCTAAAGCATTTAAGGATGCAATTGTGGTTCCCCTTTTAAAGAAACCGGGAGCAGACCCCCAGATGTTATCAAATTATCGTCCCATATCTCTGCTCCCCTACTTCGCCAAAGTCCTGGAAGCTCATGTAGCAAAGTGTTTGTCTAATTTTATGGAACATTCTGAATATCTAGACCCCCATCAAGCGGGATTCCGTCCCGCTCACTCTACAGAGACAGTGATCCTAGCTGTACTGGACGACCTGCGAGATAAAGCGGATAGAGGTACTCCTCAGGCCCTGGTGCTTTTAGATCTTTCGGCCGCATTTGACACGGTCGATCATGAAATTCTGATGGATCGTGTCAGGCTGGCCGGCATTCAGGGCCCAGCCTTTAGCTGGATTGGCTCCTTTTTAGAAGACCGTACTCAATCGGTTCGCCTGGATTCATTTACCGCTCCCAAGCTATCAACTACTTGTGGGGTCCCACAGGGGTCATCATTATCCCCCACCTGTTTAATCTATACCTCTCACCCCTGATTCAGTCTCTGAAGGCACGGAAGGTAACTACCTTCAATTATGCCGATGATCTACAGTTAACTTTTACTATAGATAACTCCCCCAATTCAATCTTGGAATTCCAGGCCACTATGCTCCACATTCGCCATTGGATGGACCAGAATCATTTAAAACTCAATCCAGATAAGACTGAGTTGGTCCTGACCGGGAGTAGTAAGATCTTTTGGGGCCCACACTATTGGCCGGCGGAACTTGGATGTCCGCCCGAACCCTCTACCTCCGTCAAGAGTCTAGGTGTTATCATAAACAACGACCTGTCGTTGAGATCCCAAGTTGGTGCTGTGGTCTCAACCTGTTTCTTTCAATTACGCAAAATCAGAAAGATCAGTCGCTTGCTCACTCATGCAGCGTTGGTACAGGTTGTAATAGCCATGGTTTTATCACACTTAGACTATGCCAACTCTATCTATCTAGGCATGCCACTTTTTTTAATCAAGCGGCTTCAGATGGTCCAGAACCAAGCAGCAAGACTGATCCATCAGCAACCAAGATGGCAAACAGCCAGACCCCTTTTAAAAAATTACACTGGCTTCCTATTTCCCAACGTACGGCCTTTAAGACGGGATGTTTAATCTTTAAGTCTCTTCACAGTCGGAGTCCTAAATTTATTAACTGTCTTTTATCAAGGCATACTCCCTCTCGTAACTTGCGCTCAGCCCACCTTCAGCTACTGACCATCCCCGCCTTCAAGTTAAAACGTCAGGGTGGCTGTAGGTTTGCTTCCTTGGCCCCTAGACTGTGGAATTCTTTTCCACTGGAGGTCCGGTCATGTACTGATCTTCTGAGATTCAGAAAAATGCTTAAGACATGGCTGTTCGGGCAGGCTTATGAATAACTATCCCCATCGGTCCCGGCATATTCTAGAGTAGCGCCATGAAACCTTTTGGTGTACGTGCGCTGTATAAATTCTTTATAACATAACATAACATAACATAACATATGCTCTCTTTGAGAGTCTTGTTAACCCTTTCCACAGCTCCATTTGTTTCTGGGTGATAAACAGAACTTCGTTTATGAGTAATGCCACAATCTTTCAGGTAAGACTGGAATTCAGAGGAACAAAACTGAGGTCCATTATCAGAGAGAATGCTATTAGGGAAGCTTTCCCTCTTGAATACTTCCTCCAAGAACTTTATGACATTAGCTGACGAGATATCCCTGACAGAACTTACTTCAATCCATCTGGAATACAAATCCAGAACAACAATCAAATAAGGGGTATCACACACACCATGCAAAGGTCCCACAATGTCAATGGCTATCTCATCCCAGGGATGTTTAGGTAACTTCCTGCAGACCATGGGCATCTGCTTTGTTTTAAGTATTTTGTCACTAGAACAACACTCCATGCAATCACGCACCATCCTCTCAATCTCCATATCCATCCCTGGCCACCAGAATTGCAATCTCAAATATTCTTTCGTCTTCACTATGCCAAGGTGACCAGAGTGTGCAAGACATAGAAGCTTCTTACGCACACCCAAAGGCGGAACAAGTTTAGTACCTCTAGCGAGAACACCATCCACAACCGACAATTCCTCACAAATCAAAGACCAAGGCTTCTCCAGATGCTTGTTTTTACCTAACAAAAGTAACTCAATAACTTTTGTAATTTCTTGATCATTCCTAATTTCTGTTTTCCACTCTGACTCATCCACTGCACCTAACGTGACTTCACAAACATTAACCACGTCATCCTCTAGACACACCTCATCCATATCATTAGCCTTGACATCAACCAACCAAGATAGTCAGCAGATTTGTTGATAACTCCTGGATAATAGTCCACATCAAAATCAAACTCCTGAAGTGAAATGATCCACTTCTTAATTCTTGAAGAAATTGAATCTAATCCTTTCTTCGAAAATACCTCTTTTAGGGGTTTATGGTCCGACAGAACCTTCACCTTTGTACCCCAAATCAAATTTCTGAATTTCCTTAGTGCCCAAAAAATTGCTAATGCCTCCTTCTCTATTACCGAATAGTTAAGTTCCGAGCCTCTCAAACACCTAGACGCACAAGCAATCAAACGTTCAACACCACGGTTCTTTTGAAGCAAAACCGCTCCCAATCCTTTTGCACTTGCATCAGTCAAAATGTGAGTCTCATCACCTGGGACAAAAGCTTGCAAAGAAGGCGCCTTTGTTAATTCCTCCTTAATAGCAACAAACTCTCTGGCACACTCAGTGCTCCAATCAAAAACCACACTCTTACCCGTAAGTCTCCTAAGACCTTGCGTCTTGTCAGCATACCCTGGTATGAACTTACAGTAAAACTCTACCATGCCTAGAAAAGACAACAACTCCTCCTTGTTGATAGGCTCACTAATCTTTACAATGGATTCAACCAGTTCTTTCTTCGGAAAAACACCCTGCCCAGAGATGCAATGTCCCAAATAATTGACTTCCTCCACAGCAAACTTACATTTTTCTTTTTTTAGAGTCAATCCAGCCTTCCTCAGACGTTCAAAAACTGCACATACCCTAGAGTAATGCTCTTCCTTGGTACTTCCGAAAATCAACAAATCATCTTGATAACACCTCACCCCTGAAAGACCCTTGAGTACGTTAGACATTATCCGTTGAAAAACAGACGCAGCGGAGACAAGCCCAAATGGCATCCTATGGAATTTAAAGGTTCCCATAAGTGTCAAAAAGGCTGTCAAATCCTGAGAAGGTTTGTCTAACTCCACTTGATGATATGCTGATGCAAGATCTAGGGTGGTGAAGTACTTAGCAACCACCAAGGTGCCAACCAGTTCGTCGATGTTGGGCAAGGGAAACCTATCCACAACTACCTCTTTGTTGAGTGAGCGTAAGTCAATGCAAAGGCGTAACTCGCCACTGGCCATCTTAGCAATAACTATTGGAGCCAACCAATCTGTTGCTTCAACAGGTTCAATGACTCCCATATCAACTAAGCGCTCAATCTCTTTCTGAACACCGGTTTGTTCATTCAAAGGAACTCTCCTTACTTTTGCCACAACAGGTACAGCACCTTCTCTCAATTTTATGTGATGTTTGTACCCCTTCAGACATCCTAGTTTCTCTTCAAAAACATCTGCAAAACGTTCAGCCAAAATGGTAATTGAATCATCCACCACCTGAACTTGGACTTGTGGCACTGCATTAGGATTAAGAAAAACACCAAGCAAACGTTGATGAGGCCACCCTAAAAGTACGTCCCTCGCTTTGCCACATATACTTTACCATCAGTCATACGTCCACTAATTTCGATACAAGCTAAGAAGTAACCTAGCATTTTTATTGGTAAACCACCATAACCAACGGGAGAAACATCATTTTTCAACAGAGTGACCTTGTCCCTAAAATGTTGTTCAAAAATATCCTTACTTATCATGGTGAGATGTGAGCAAGAATCAAACTTAAACTCAAGCTCCACACCTTCAATAGAGACCACATGAGAAGGATGTTTTGCATTTTGCTCATCAACTTGATACATTATTTCTTTTACCTGTGGTTGATTTTTAACTTGAGAATATTCCCTCCTTTTCACCTTGCTATTACAATATTTGGCAAAGTGACCCTTCCTACCACAAGCACTGCAATTGACATGCAGAGCAGGACAGAACGAAGCATTGGCTAGATGGCCTGTTCTGCCACATCTAAAACAAATTGGTCTGTTGTCCAGAGAAGAGATACCTTCAGCAACACGATAAGATTTGTCCCTGTCACAGTCAACAGCTGTTTTACTTTTAACCTGACTTATACTTTCTTCAACATTGGTGCTCAAAGTATTATATTTTTTTTTACAGTACTCAACTCTTCTACACATTTTATCATGTGTTCCACACGTTTGGCAATTGCCAGAACTTCATCCAAGGGAGGCTCGTCTTTTAACCACAATTCTTCTCTAATTTTGTCATGAGCACATTTCAAAACAAACTGATCCCTTATCCTTTCCTCCACAGCACCACCAAACTTACATGTAGAAGAAAGCTTTCTTAAAGCTGAGACAAACTCCTCAATAGACTCATCTTTCTTTTGCTCACGTAACCCAAAATGATATCTCTCCATTATTGTGCTTAGTCGAGGGAGATAATGCCGATTCAACTGTAGTATACAAATTTCATACTCATTTAATGTTCTCTGGTCAGCAGTACTGAGTTCTGGCAAATGCTCAAGAACCTCCTGTCCCTCTCCCCCTAGACAGTGTAACAGTAAAGAATGTTTTCGTTCAGCACTTAAGTTTGTTCCACAAACTCTCGCATAATTCACGAAGATCTTCTTCCACTTTTGCCACTTTATAGTTGGTTCTCCTGGGCTAGTCAAGAAAAATGGTGGCTGGGTTACGTTTTGCATCATGTATCAATATAAAAACTAGCGATGTAATGCACTTTTACACACTGTAACAAACAATCATTAATATAAATCTTCTTATAAGAAGATCCATTAACACCAGAGTTACCTTGTCATGAATTCCTCTAGCACTTTTTTTTTTTTAAATAAAACAACTCATAACTCACTTTTAAATTTTCAAGCAATAAACTGTTTCCACTGTGCCAAAAACATACCTCTAAAATACTGGATTATAGGCTTTCTTAGTATTAAGTCACTCCAAACGTGTGTCACCTCTCACAGTTTTTTTTTATTTTTTTAAATGTACTCAGTAAAGATGAAGCAACGAGTAAACTTCAAAAATAAATAAACAAAAGCTTGCTACACGTAAATTCGTAATGGTGTGCCAATCACCGCTGTACTAGTCAATTGGCAGAAGAAATGTGACAGTTGCCAAGACACAGAGGAGTGAGTGAAAAACTTGCTACACATAAATTCGTAATGGTGTGCCAATCACCGCTGTACTAGTCAATTGGCAAAAGAACTGTGACAGTTTCCAAGACACAGAAGAATGCCTATCACCGACAATGTCAATAAGAGAAACTGAAGTGCAGGCAAACGATGTAAAAGCACACTAAAACAAAAGGTGTGCTACTCACCGTAGTACTTAGTGACTATAATTACTGATAAACACCAAGGATGTTCCATTCACCAATAATCCAGATTTAAAAGAATGATGCTCCTGTAACCGACTCGCAAACTCGGTAACACTGTGAAGCTTATATCTCAAAAACAGTGTTACCGAATGCAATCCTTCCCAAAACGACAAAATGGCCTCCGTGCGTGACGACGCACATCAGGACGCAGCTGAAAAAACTACTCTTCTTAACCTCCCAACGATGCAAGATGGCGCCCATTCATGACGACAGACGTAGGCGCGTCTATTATTCTTCTTAAACGTTGTCGCAAATGCGTTCCAGCACTATTCCAGGCCTATGAATAACGATACAGGTGGAACGCAAATGCGTTTCCCCTCACACCCCTCCTGCGGACCTCCTCACCAGTTTTTTTCTTTCAAAGGACGTGCCAGATATTCCGCTTGCCCCCGCTGGAGAAGTGTTAAAAACACCTTCTCAACTTGAATAAATTCAGCCGCTGGAGGAGGCGAAATCACCAGTTCTCTGTTTTTTGATGGAAGAGATTACAGGAAACTTCGCTGGATGTTGAGCTGACAACCATGCTCGTCGCCAAAGTAATGTGGTGTCTACCACGTTAGTAATTAACTCATTAACACCAAGAAATGATCAGGTCCGGTTTTATTCACCTCAGCCATCGACAGCAGTAGAGTAACTGACAACTTCAGAACAATGACATAGAGAGATTCCACATAGAACCCCTAGCAAGGTTCTACGCAGAACCAGGCATGATGTCACAATTGGCACCTCAGGATAGGGAGGATTCACAGATGGCAGAGTTCAGCAGCAGCAGCAGTAGGGTTGCAGGAACGCTTTGATGACATGATTCTTCAGAACAGGGGGCAAGATAGCAAGTCCTTGGAGTCACTCTCAATTCAAGTGAGATGGGTCAAGTCCTTGTCCTCTGCAGGGCAGAGACCAGCAGGCAGCTCAGCAAAGCAGAGGAGCAGTTCCTTCAGAACAGTCAGTCAAGCAGAGTGGCAATCCTTGTAGCACAGCAGTCTTTACTTCTGGCAGAGTTCTTCACAGGTCCTGTAGTATACTGTCTGGGTAGGGTCAGAGCCCCAGTAGTTATACCCAATGTACCTTTGAAGTGGGAGGTGACTGCATAGCAGGCCCTTGAAGTACACAGGTCCCCTTTCATCCCAGCCCTGTCTGCCAAGCTACCTGTGGGGGTAGTCAGCCCTTTGTGCGGGAAAGAGGACATTACCTATTCAGGTATGTCAGCTCCTCCTCTCCCTTCCTGCCCAGGAAGAGCTGTCAGAAAGCAGATGAATGCAGATGAGTTCTCTGTCACACCCACCCTTCCTGTAGTTGTGCACTCCCTCTAGACAGCCACAAAGTGTACCTGTCTCCCACCCTGGGTGTGTATTGGAGACAGGCTACAGCCACACAGAGCTAAGTTAAGAGCAGAGAAATGTCCACTTGATAAAAGTGGCATGTCTAAAACAGTAATGGTAAATCCATCTTTACCACTAAAAAGGATTTCTCCTTACTATTCCAAAGATATGAAACATGCTGCAGCTACTCCTTTCTAATGAGGAATTACAGTTTTAAAGTGTTTTAAGGAATTCTCAATGGTAGACTATGAGAGGAGTAGGCTTCACAGTAGTGAAAAACAAATGTAGCTGTTTGTCACTATCTGGACATGTAAAACGTAAAAGTACATGTCCTAACTTTTATGTACGCAGCATCCTGCCATTAGGGCTAGCTAGGGCCTACCTTAGGGTTGACTTATGTGTACTAAAAGGGGAGTTTAAGGCTTGGCAAGTGGTTTTAAATGGCAATTTGAATAGACAGTAAACTGCACACACAGGCCTTGCAATGGCAGGCCTAAGACAGGTTAGAAAGGCTACTTGTGTCTGTGGCACAACCAGTGCTGCAGGCCCAGTAGTAGCCTTTAGATTACAGGCCGTGTACATGGTATACCACTTTACAGGAGACTTATAAGTAAACAAAGTATGCCAATCATCTATACACCAATGTTACCATGTTTAGGGAAGAAGCACATGCACCTTAGCAGTGGTCAGCAGTGGTAAAGTGCTCAGAGTCCTACGGTCAAGAAAAAGAAGGTCAGAAAAAAAGGAGGAGGAAGGCCAAAAGTTGGGGTGAACCTTCAGAGAGGGTTATTTTCCAGCAACATATCTTGATCCAAATAGGAGTCAAGGAGATGCAAGTTGGGTGATTCTTTATTCATAGCAAGACTACGCTTATAGACATTTATCAGTGTAAACATTCTGCAGATGGAGTGAGACACCCAATAAATTCAATGGGGGAATTTCAAACTTTTTATTCGTACATCTTAAGGACAGCTCGATCTGTATAGTAAGGCCATCTGAAGCTCTCTCCTGACAAAGAGGGTTGTGCTTCCACACTGAAAATTAAAACCCTGACCTAAATACTGGGTCCACCGGACAAGTCTCTTGGAAAACACATATATGGAAGCTATCAAAATTGCACGACCTAGTTAGGGTCATGCAATTTTGACAATAAGCCAGCAACATTCTAAGACAATAGTCATAGAAACCCACAGTCATTGGAAGTAGATAAAATAGACTATGTTGGAGAGTTCAGTGAGCAAGTAAAACTAAAAATGTTTTAGTACTGGTGATACTTAAGGGGATAGGAGCAAACTGCACACCCTTGTCAGTGTGGAAAAGAAGCGACCTCAGAAAGCTGCCAGTGACCCAATTGTACACCGACCAGATATGTTATATCTCATAATGAGTCAGCCTCTCTCTGACAATTTAGACATTGTGTCTGCAGCATGTGATGGATTAAAGGGTGCCCCTACTTGTTCAGCAGTGCTAGTCAGGCCCACCTCCTTCCTCAGGGGGTATGGTGGTTTTAGTTTAAATTGATGGTCCCATGGCCAAGGCGTGTCCATTGGTCCAAAGCTACCAGTCCCTCTGCCAAAATCTGTCAGTTCGAATCAATTTGATAAAAATCAAAAGGTTCCCTGGGTGAGAAGTGATCAACCAATTCAGGTCATCTGATTACCGAGAGACAGAGTAAAATGTGTATTCCAGGTCACTTATTCTGTACAGAATTCTGATCCTCCCACACAATTGGTATGAATTTGGGAACGTGCACCATCTATGCAGTGTGACTTGGGTCAGACAATAAGTGGTGTCTACCAGCACTAAAACTATATGCATGCACTCTAGTTTTGATACCGTGGGTGAGTGTATTAGCAATGGAGGTAAGAGTACTCACACAAGTGAGTTAATTCCTAGGAACATGTACGAGTGCTGGGTTAATATTACATGCTGGTAAGGGTGCCTCATTGTTGATGTTCCTATATTTCTAGTTCTAATCCATCCCTTTACCTGGCCAGCAGGCATAGTCAGCTCCTCCTCCAATACTTTGTTAGAAGTTAAGGAACTGGACAGCTAGGGATGCAGTCACCCTGATGAGAACACCTGTGGACTCGATCTTCTCCCGGTCCATGACCTAGAATGAAGCACCTGGGGGCCATGTTTTCATCCATTCCCAGTGGATTATATGATTCAATTTGAATAGGAAGGTTATGAATGAAAATATCGACCTCAGCATTTTGAAGAGAAACAGTTTTTTTAAGTCGGCTAACTCAATTAAAAGCCCGTCGATAATCTTCACTAAATCCTTCTTCTTTCACTGAACCTCAATATTTGTGGTTTGTATTGCATTATCGCACTTAGGGACTGGCTCAATTAAGGATACACAGACCTTAAAGGGGAGAATCCATTGTCACAAATTATTGATGGTAACACTCATAAATGGTCAGTTGGAGAGTCAGTGATGTAATTATTTACAGATTGACATTTAGGAGCGTGAGTTGAAACAGGGTTAGAATCTATATCAAAACTCCCCGCTCTTCTTTACTAAATAATTGCTTCTGCTTCTTAAGGGGGAATACAAGATTTGTTTCATGATGGTTCAAATTGAATAAAGACTCTGTGTATTCTATTAGGCCATCAATTTTGTTTAGTATGCATCTCTAAGCAGCATGCCTGAGTGCTTTCTTAGCACCGATGAGCCCTTGTGTTACTTGGAACGATTCCAAAACGGACATTTCACAAAACGAGATTAAAGATAGTGTACCATAGAAAAGGCTTCCTTGCTCTAAGGAAGGATTGAAAATCACAAAAAGTTTAATTTGCCCTGGTGAGGCCATCAGAAATTAGAATCCTACATAAAGGGAAGCCCATTACCTTCAGTGAACCTGCAAATGTGACCTCTTTCTTTGAGAGCATTTCCCAATCAGATAGGGATCTTTGACTGTTTGAACAATATTAACTACTATATATCAATGGGGAATGGATCACTAGTACCTGAGTAACCAGGGTTCCGTGTTCTTATCGTCTTTCAATAGAAAACCCTCATTCACGTATCAGGCCGTGAGGTGGTGTATATTGATTCTCCGCCTTATTAAAAACGTGACAGCATCATCATTGGGTTTCTTTTTCTCGTATGCTATCCTCCACCCGGAGGAGAAACCACTGGTTATTGCAGTAGTGATCAGTCATAAAAAGGGGGTGCTCAAGTGAGGTGAGTTCCGGTGAAGTGAGTTAAAAAATGGCCTTGTGTTACCTTAACTGTACCTTTATTCAGTTCGGAATAGCGGCGAGTAAAAACTGTGATGTGCGTGGGAAGACGAGTTACCAGTCTAATGCACTAGAGTGTCCATGTGTAAGGTCGACATGTTTCAGCCCCATATCGTTGCCCTAACGGGTCGGGGGGCTTTCTTCAGGACCATGTAGAGTGAAGGCTGCAAATTGTAGCAGTCTAGGTGAGGACGTTTTCTGTTCACCTAATATAAACAAAGGTCAATAAGTACCTTTCAGTCCTTAACTACGGACTTCCTCTGGGTGCCGGTGGGCTTTTTTTGGCCTGCTTGATTGCACGCACTGCAGGACTTGTGCTCGCTCTTCCTTCGGTGCCCCGGGGCACCGAAGGAAGAGCGAGCACAAGTCATGCAGTGCGTGCAGTCAGCAGGCCAAAAGCCCGCCGGCACCCTGAGGAAGTCCGTTAACTTACTTCACCGGAACTCACCTCACTTGAGCACCCTCTTTTTATGACTGATCACTACTGCAATAACCAGTGGTTTCTCCTCCGGGTGGAGGATAGCATACGAGAAAAAGAAACCCAATGATGATGCTGTCACGTTTTTAATAAGGCGGAGAATCAAGATACACCGCCTCACGGCCTGATACGTGAATGAGGGTTTTCTATTGAAAGACGGTAAGAACACGGAACCCTGGTTACTCAGGTACTAGTGATCCATTCTCCATTGATATATTGTATTACAACAGGAAGCTGAATGGATCACAGCTCCTTCTTCCTCCCCCTTTTTGATTAGATACAATCTTAGCTACTGCCAAGTGTACCATAACAATAGATATCTCTACCTGAATGTTGTCTTGGCACCAGGGCAGTACTAGTATGCTATGGAACAGTACGGATCATGAATCATTACTGAACATCAGCCCTTCTGCTTATCTACCTACTGATAATCCTTGATAACTCTGATTTTCACTGATGGGTACAACAACCTTGATGACTTTGATTGGTCCTGTTTAAAATTGCTCCTCTGTCCCTGCTTTTTGTATTCAGGTAGCTGCCTACTGTGTACCCAAAATCAAACCTGAGGGATTCCCTATAGCTGCATACCCGAATACAACAGACTTGACCATCCTGATACTATTACTATTGGAAATCTATTTACACAACCAAGTGTGCTGGTCCATAAGACACTCTGGCAAATCTATAGAACATGATCTTTTAAAACCCCTTATTCCCTACTGTCACAATGCAATGATTCAAGGTCCCCCGTGCCTACAATATAAAAGGAGATACCACCTTGGCACTAAAATACTTTAATAAAAACATATCAATAAAATCTGTAGCGCCAACATGAAGTCTATATGAAACAACTTGACCATTAAAATAGATGGCAGGATGCTACTCTGGGAAGACTGGCAAATAAAGGTATTATATACGTCAATGACTTGGGATCCACAAAAAAACCATGTCCTTTGTAATACTACAGAAGATTTACTTTCCCAGTGTGGACTTCTATAAATTTCTCGAACTTAAAGTCGCAGTGAACAAAGTGAATGCATTAAGCATACCCAGCCTTTTAACTTTATTACACACAATATCAGATAAGGTTCATAACAATAAAACACAAATCATTACCAAAACGGAAACCAGCTGGAACGAGACTCCTTCTCTAACCCAGTGCTTATGCACAAAGACAGTGGCAGCTAGTGACATTTAAAATGGGTGAGCGTACAGGCATTCGACAAACAATTTTGACTGATTGATTAGATTGATATCTATAATAATGTTTTTGAACCTTCAAAGCCACAGTGACATGTAAATTGCAATTTACCTATATGGAGCCTGCACGCAATGAGGTGGGAATTATGCAGTTGACAATTCTCAAATTTTATATTTGGGGTTTTTGGTAAGATGGGATCAAAGTGGTCTGCTACTGAACTGGCCTTATAATGCCCACTTGGCATCTAGATGCCCTGGTCTGGGGCAATATTTGGGAAACAGATAATGATGGCACGCTCTACCTTGCCACGTTGGCCATCAGTGTTGAGAGGGGCTATGTCAGTGACGAGAACTAGCAGGGATTGTGGGGGCTTGAGCAGTAGGGGTCCTTTCAGAGCTTGAGTCAAAGCTGGGAAACAGGGAGCTGTGCGGAGAACCAGTGTTGTGTGTGGAGGGGATGAACAACAACTACGCATGAAGTGGCATGTGCATTCAACAGGGCAGTAGATTTGTTCAGGTATGAAGATGTACCATCTCCTGTGTGAGCAGCAGTATAAGTAATGGAAATCTCTTAGATATAACTTGTGCTTTTGTTTCTGCCGGAGTCCGTGGTGTGTAATCCGAACACCTGAGCACCGAGGTTTTATCTCCAGACAGCAACCTGCTCCTCCCCAAGCCTACACGGCTCCTCTGAAATCTGGGGTTTCAGTGGGAAGTGGGAGCCTTCTGGAACAGCCACTGGTGAAGAAGCTCACTTGCACCAGCCTCAAAGAGCACTGTGCCAGGGAAGTGCCGCCAAACCGTGCAGGGCGGAGGAAGCTGACCAAATGCTGCACAATGCGTTAAAACGTGAAAGCATGTTTGACATCGTTACCCATTCACGCACAGACTGTAAATATCAGTACACATGAGAGGGAAAGCCTCACAAATGGTGAACTCTTACCGTTCTTGGAGGTCAGATAGACTGGTTTCAATATATTCCAAAGTGGAAAGGATCTGGACCCAGGTGAATCGGTGCAAACTTGCTTCACATGGGTATTATTAGTAGGATCCTCATCCACTGGTACCACCAGTGGCATGCTTCATCATCGGATCCTCACCCACTACACCTAGGGGCCGATTCCGATCTCGGCCGGTAGGGCTCCGAATCGGATTCGGCTTTACCGGATCCGATTCGGAGCCCTGTTTCCCGACCGAACCGTACGCGGGTCCGGCCGAGCGAGTACGATGCGAAATCGCCAACCGACTCGTCCGGGCGTCCCGACCGCTCCACCCGACTCGCTCCCGGCTCGAACCGCTCCGACCGACTCGCTCGGACTCGACTCGCACCGCGCAATGGAGACGTTTCCCGGCCGGGTAAGTGCAATGCGCGCCGCGAGCAGTCCGACCGAGCCGCGCACTCCGGCTCGTAAGAGCTGTCGGAGCCGTACTTTGGGGGTCCGTGTCGGACCCCCTGTACGCGTAGCCGCGCGAGTCGCACACAGGGGGGACCTATGGGTCCCCCTACCTGTGCGTGTGCGGCGCGAATCGCTCGCCCGCGTACCCGCTGTAGGGGCGCCCTTGTCCGACTCGCACCCATTGAGTCAATGGGAGCCCGCGTACGCGTTGTGCGACCGGCTCCCATTGACTTCAATGGGAGTCCGACCGACTCGAGTCCGATAACATACGGACGCATCGTACTCGTTCGGTCGGACTGCACGGGTCCGATTCGGTCGGAAATCTCTCCGGGTCCGGCTCGGTCGGTGAAATTTCCGGCCCGAATCGGAATCGACCCCTAAGTGTGAGGGGTGGGCTTGACCCGATTTGTAAGCGGAGTTGTTTCTAGAACCTAACTGCAAATTAAATAACACTTCAGGATCCTAATTGTTGCTTATTAATAAGGTCCTTTGGCAGGGATAAAAACAGTGTGATGTTCAATGGGTGCAATGACCACTAACATCTATAGCTCAGTGAGGTCGACATGTTTAATCCTATTATAAGTGCCCCTCAGGGTCAGTAGACTTTTTTTCAGGACCGACTAAATCTGTGGAATTCCTACGGATTGGGGTTGGTGAATGCCAACTCCTAATGCTGGTTTACACAACTCACTAAAATGAAGCATGCAGCCATACAGACCATCTAATGGTCTCTGAAATAGAAAACACAAAAACATTTTGTTATGGGGTGAATAACACCCCTATTAATGTAATTGTCTCATGCTAGTGCACACTTTTATTGTGTGCCAAATGCGGCATCCAGACATACGAGTTTGCTCCCAGACAAAAGACAATCCCATCCCCACTACTTCATGGAGCCTGAAAATTTATGAGTGATGTAGGTACCATATACGAATCTTTGAAAAACTCTAGCATGTGCATGCTTAACGCTATTGGCTATTATATTTTAATTACCTTTATGATGCACCCACACACATAAAAGGCACAGCTGTCATCAGACGTTAGTCATCCTACACCTGAGCTTAGACATTGTGCTACAAATGTTAGCCATCATAAGACAGGGCTTAGTCATCCTGTGACTAGAGAGAAGCATAATTTGCTTGGGGTAGCCCCACAATATCTCAGAGATACTGCTCCCATATGTTTAGAGTGAATATGCCAAATGCAATGGGTGGCATTTACCTTTCCAAGATTAAAACTACTTTATTTACAGTTACGACGTTTGTTCCTGCATTTCTGAATGTTATTTTCAACACTGTGCCAAGAGGACCCAATTATTGAATAAGTAAGCAAGTGCTTAACTAGCGCCTGGCATTGGTTGATCATGCTATACCAGGTAAGAGCCAATATATGTCATGAATAAGTCATCTTATTCCAGTAATTGGATATTATATGTGGATGATACGGGTGTCGCAAATCATGGATTTACCTTAATCTCCAAGTAGGTAGCCATCATATCCCAGGGGTTATCCACCACATACCAGGGGTTATCTGCTATACAGCACCTTCTACTCACCACCTTTCCTCTCTCTTTTCCTCTTTCTCTGTTTCAGTTGTTTTTGCACTCGATGTTCTCTTGTTTTCATCTCATTCTCATTTATTTTTTTGCCTTTTGTTTTCTCATCTCAATCAATCAATCAAAATACTTTATTCGATCTAAAAAGCACATAGATCATAAAAGCACAAAGCACAATTTTCAATAAAATATCATACACAGGAGGTAATAAAATAGATCAGATAAAATACATGTTTAAAAATAGCTATTTCATAGTTACTTCATAAGCCTTCTTGCCTTTATCGCTAGACATAGGAAAGATGCTACTGAATAACAAATATAATGATCTCATCTCATTTTTTACCCTCGAGCTCAACTCTTTTCTGTTTCTCTCTATTTCTCTGTTCTGTCCCTCCTGACTCTACTTTCAAGACTTCTACTTTCTGTTTCCTTCTTCAGTATCTTGATTTCTCCTCACGAGGTGTCTGGTTTATTAACCAGCTTCTGTCTATCATTCGTCTTCTATTTAAATCCACTTCTGTCCTCTTCTTCTCCGCTCTTTTTTTGTTGATAACCTTGATGTGTTATAGCTCTAATCTGGGAAATAGGGCGCTGTGTAAGAGTAAAAATATAAACACAGACTGAAGAACTGGAATCTGGAAACAGATATCAGTAATCCAAAAGCGGATTTTGCAGAGCAGATTACAGAGAGCTGCTAACCTTCATTTCAAGGGCTGTCAGATGCTACGTGGTACCTGTCACATGAAATATTACTGTCATTTTCTCAAAGTAAACTCCTTTAGTGTAAGCATGCTGCCACAGCTTCATTGCCTTATGAGGCTCGTCCTCAAAGCCAAAAATATCAGGAATGGCAGCTTGCCCTACAAGTAGACACCACAGAAGAACCGCCCCCGCACTTAAGCTCTCCGAGAATGGCGACAGAACTTAGGACGATCCAGCTGTTGCTTCCATCATTCTAATTCTTCGATTATTCTAAGTATCCCTTATGAACTAGATGGATTGGCCAGCTTCTCAGTCGGTTGTTGGTAGGACGCCGACGGCTGCAGAGCACTCAGACTAATGTCCCAGTCTTGTGCCTCATTCGTCCTGCTGTGCTGCATTTTAGTATGTCCTGTGTGTCACAACCAATCACACTCGCCTCTGTCCTTCACCTAGTCCTTCAAAAGCCACTGAGCTTGGCCGCTAGTGGACCTGGAAGGGGAAGCCATGGGACTCCCAGATAAGACTGATGAAGAACCTTGGCACTGTCTGTCAGTTTGGCATCCTCTGTGATAATGGTCATGGAAACTGCCACAGGCAATAAGGTTTCCCATGTTGGTTTCCATGGTTTTGCCTTTGGCAGCTGGTACCCCTTGGATATGATGGCAGTGCTTGGTGCTGTTTTATTGTCTACCAGCTGGAACATAGCACCTCACTGTTTGGACGAAAGCAGAGGTATTTCTTCTGGCTCTTGTGAGACATCCGAGGAGACAAAAGAAGAGAAAGCAGTAACATTTTTACACCCAAACAGAAACCCCTGAATACTCACTTCTACCACACAGCTGATCTCCCCCTCATGCAGCTGTTCCCATCGCCATGCAATATCTTCTACATTTGACACACTACTCAACCCTACCAGGGATGAGGGACTCTTCAAAGTGTAGTCTTCTGCATCCTGAAAGAGCGTGTCAGTGACAGTGTGGCACTCTGCTAGCCACAGTCCCAGATAGTGCTGATCCCCTTCAAAGAGCAGGGGTTTCAAGTTCTTAGCTCGAGCTAGTGAAATTCCTTCTGTAACACTTTTTACTTTGTTTATTCAACTAATTGGGATTTCTGATGAAGCAATTCCCTTGCAGGACTTTCACTACATGCACACCAATGTCCACAATGCAAGCCGCACACTGCATCAAATATGTATTTGTTAGCATAATGTATATATTTATTTATTTGGTATTTTGTAAAATGCGGCCACAGGGGTGTGTGGGTCCCTTGCATCCAAAAGAAGGTTCTCAGGCAATGTTTTGTGTGTGATTGGGGTGGTGTGCCTCTTTTTTTGCCTACAGACAATCATGCACTGCTGTGTGCGTCCATTGGTGCCCTTGAGTGGTCACTGAGCCCGTTTTCCAATATTTCTGCATCATCACAGACATTAAAAGTGTTTGCACAAGAGTACTAGGATTACTTGGCTTTTGCAAAGCACACATATATGTTATAGATTTTAAGGCAAATGGGCATGCGTCTTCTTGTTTTTTGTGCCACCTTTTCAGGGAAGAAACCAGAATGCGGCATACACTCCATATGGCAGAGAAAGGTATTTTATTTCTCTGCCTTTCTATTTCGTTTGCATTGTCTTGGAGGCTTAACAGAAACCATTGTACCTGTGATGCCAGCCTCACTATCCCACATAAGGAGCATCCACAAGTCAGCTTGATGCTTCATACTTCCACAAGTCAGCGTGATGCTTCATCCTTCCACAAGTCAGCTTGATGCTTCATCCTTCCACAAGTCAGCGTGATGCTTCATACTTCCACAAGTCAGCTTGATGCTTCATACTTCCACAAGTCAGCTTGATGCTTCATACTTCCACAAGTCAGCTTGATGCTTCATACTTCCACAAGTCAGCTTGATGCTTCATACTTCCACAAGTCAGCTTGATGCTTCATACTTCCTCAAGTCAGCTTGATGCTTCATACTTCCACAAGTCAGCTTGATGCTTCATACTTCCACAAGTCAGCTTGATGCTTCATACTTCCTCAAGTCAGCTTGATGCTTCATACTTCCACAAGTCAGCTTGATGCTTCATACTTCCACAAGTCAGCTTGATGCTTCATACTTCCACAAGTCAGCTTGATGCTTCATACTTCCACAAGTCAGCTTGATGCTTCATACTTCCTCAAGTCAGCTTGATGCTTCATACTTCCACAAGTCAGCTTGATGCTTCATACTTCCACAAGTCAGCTTGATGCTTCATACTTCCTCAAGTCAGCTTGATGCTTCATACTTCCACAAGTCAACTTGATGCTTCATACTTCCACAAGTCAGCTTGATGCTTCATACTTCCACAAGTCAGCGTGATGCTACTTCCACAAGTCAGCTTGATGCTTCATACTTCCACAAGTCAGCTTGATGCTTCATACTTCCACAAGTCAGCTTGATGCTTCATACTTCCACAAGTCAGCTTGATGCTTCATACTTCCACAAGTCAGCTTGATGCTTCATACTTCCTCAAGTCAGCTTGATGCTTCATACTTCCTCAAGTCAGCTTGATGCTTCATACTTCCACAAGTCAGCTTGATGCTTCATACTTCCACAAGTCAGCTTGATGCTTCATACTTCCACAAGTCAGCTTGATGCTTCATACTTCCATTGCTCCTCGGACCCATAACAAGCATGCATAGTTATACAATGATCTTTTATTTTTTATCTCCCGTAGGAAATGCTCTAACTGAACAAAGATGCATTTAAAAAAAAGAGAATTTGTTGAAGATTGGACTGTCAGACCCCAAAAATCAGGCTAGGTACTACATTGAGGCTAATGTTGGCAGCTGCCTTACTGCACCTCCACAATGGCCACCAGAGGGAGCCAGATTTCAACAAATACTTAAAAATAGCCTTTCACAAGGGGAAAAGAAAGGATCTCTCAAATAACATATTGTTTTTCCATGAACATGGGAAATCCTTGCACTGGAGACGCCAACCACCATGGAGGACACCTATGGTCCAGGTTTTGTCTGAAGGTGAGAGACTATGGCACACAAGTAGAAGGTATTCAAGATGCTTTCAAGGGTCAGAAACATGATGGACCATTTTAAAAATCTGTAAACATATGGCTAGCCTGAGGAATTGTCCAATTATTATGCGAGGATGTGCATAACAAAAGGGGACACTTTTTAAACGCAGCTTGTATGCACAAACAATACACAGAAATGCCCACTGACAAAAACACATTGTGCTAAGAAAATTCACTCTGAAGTTAAAAGTCAAATCTATTTAGCTATAATTGAAAAATAGCTGTCAAATGACCTGCATGGTGAGTGTGAGTTTGACAGTCCTCTTTTTCCAGATAACAACATGTAGCAAACTAAGACTGGGAGGCCCTAACTTAGAATCAGAGAAGTAAAATTTGAAGTCCAGGCTGGACTGTTCCTATTGGAGCAGGGCCAAGACTGATTTGCATATGGTGCCTTTCTAAACGGAAGTATGCGACCTTGCTGCCAAGAATCATTAAGCAAAGGACATTATGCTGCATGTAATGCACCACAGCACAAAACAGGGTGGCAGAAGCAGCCAGTGTAATGCCTATGGGAAAAGAGTAGGAAACAAAAAAATTTAAACAGAGGGTATAAAGGAACTCTTCACAACCCTGTAAAGAAAAACGCAGTAATGCATGAATAAACAGGATACAAACATTCAGGTTTTAGACAACCCTCTTACAAAGATGCAGCCTCACTCAACATGCCTCACAAGCCAAAAACAATAAGGGGCTTATTTATGAGATCCCTGCGTCACTTTTGCACCACATAAAGTGGTGCATGCATAACACTGGGCTCTCATAAAGATTTATGAAGCCACGCAATGCCACGCTGCGTGGCTTTGAGTGGTCTCATAAATTATGAGTAAGGCGATGTGGCGCAAATCGATGTGTTGCCTTACTCCGTGGCCGGGAGGCGTTTCATGGGCATTGCAGTGGTTTCACCCATGGAATTTGGTGCTGCCCCAGATTTACAAAATGATGTAAACCTGAGGAAGTGCCAAATCTGTATGCCTCCCCAGGTGAGGCGTAACGAGGAAAACTACATTTAGTTAGCATTTTTTCCTCTTCCGTGTGTGCTGCCATATGTGCTGCATTCTGCAGCACACTTAAAAGGAGGAAAACACCTCTTTGGATTGTTTTTGCGCTGCAAGGTGTCCCTTCCTGCACAAAAACAATCCTGCCTGCAATGTAGGCAACATTACACCATGGTGCAAGGGTGCTAACGTTGGCGCTAGGCTGCAGAAACGGCACCACTGCAGGGAGAAAGGACAGGAATGCACCATATTGCTTATATACAGTGTATTCCTGCCCTTTCACTTTGGCCTACACCAATGTTAAAGGGCAGGAATGCACCATATTAATGAAATACAGTGGATTCCTGTCATTTCCCCCTGCGCTGGTGCACAATGTGCTGCCTAGCGCCAACATAGGCACCCTTGCACCATCGCGCAAGGGTGCCTCCATTACATGCAGGAATGGGCACCTTCCTGCACAAAAACAATCCTGAGAGGCATTTTCCTCTTTCTGTGTGTGGTACAGGATGCAGCACACATAGCACATGGAAAGAGGAAAAAATTAGAAGAAATTAAAATATTTCTCCTCCTTACACCTGCTCTGGGAGGCGTAAGGTTTGGAGCTGCCCCAGGTTTACGTGATTAAGTAAATCTGGGGCAGCATCAAAATCCATGGGTGTTGCGTGGGAACACCCACCACAATGCCCATGCTCACACAATGCCCATGAAATGCCTCCTTGATGCAGGGTAAGGCAACGCAGCGACTAGCACTGCTTTGTCTTACTCCGTATCTATGAGGCCGTGTAAAGCCACGCAGGGTGGCTTTGCATCGCCTCGTAGATATGATTGAGAGGCTAGCACTGCCGGGGCTCTTGTGGCGGAAGCCGCTCATAAATAAGACCCTAAGAGGGGAAAATGGGAAGCAGCTTTCGTTAGGAGTAGAACTCACCATCCAGAGTGGCGCTATGGCCAAAAAAAGATAGACTGGAATGACGACCACTTGTGATTGCCAGTGGCAAATTCTTCTAATCATCACCAACTGTTTTTTGTTGTGACTGTAACGGTATGCTTAGAGATAGGCCACAAGCTCACTGTGCCAAATGATTCAAGCTGCACTTTACTGATAACGTGCAAAACAAAGAAGAAACTAACCTGGAGTTGCTTCTGTTCCTGTTCAAAGTGAATATGTCCTTCCCAGTTCCTGCTGGAGCGAAAACAAATCTTATTTGCATGCGATTGCTCCCTGTCTCAAGGGGCGCAATGGCCAAAACAAATGATGGGCTGGAATGTGACCCGAGCAATTGCCATTGGTTGAAACTTTTGCAAATCTATCACCCATCAGCCCCCCCACACACACACCTCTTCCCCAAATTCAAGTCCCACTATTCTGAGAGCTGCTGCACTAGTGATTGCACTGGCTAAAGTCATCTCTGAGATGTGTGGGCAGTTGTCCGCTTTATAAAATATTAATTTATCACCAATGGACGTAGAGCGACTGGATCCCCAGAGATGAATTTTGTTTTAAAAAATAACCCTCTAAGTTTTCCCTTTTCATTTGGAGGTGTGGATTAAAAATAAAAATGTAGTTCAGATCCTTTCTGGTGGCTCGCCCAGAAATTGCTGCAATTTCTTAATTCACCTAGCAGTGCGTTTTTAGCCCAGCGTGGAGGACCCATGCCATAAATCTAGCTGCGCCTCCAAACTAAGAGATTTAAGGTTATAGTAGGAAAAAGAGTTTTGGTTCTCGGTCCGAGATGTACTGATCATTTCCCCAGGTGCGATCATCAGCCCCTTCCAGATATATTATCTTTATTGCAACAGGAATAAAAACGAGCTTGGAGTCCGGTCGTATTTCATAAGAATACCTTGCTGAAGTGTCAGGAATGAGGCAGTGCCCAAACGCCGCAGGACCTTGAAACCTCGTCCAATAAAGGGCAGCTTCAGCACAAAGCCTGGCTTAACCTTGGAAAGGTAGATTAATGATCCGGCACACGCCGGCTGCAGCCATATGAATAAACAAAACTTTGCAGCACATTTAGAAACATTTAGCCGGAAGAAAAGGAAAAAACAATTAAGGGAGATGAATTGTAATTAAAGAAACCTCGTGTGCATTTTCCTGGACACAGCGGAGGGCTGTGAACTCACCCGTGCAAATAGAATTTTTTTTTTTTTAAAGTCTCCTCAGACGGGTTTTACACAAATAGTATCGGCCTTTTTCTTTAAGGACATCAGTACTGGTACCTTGAAATATTTCTTATTTTAAATTAGCTCTGCGCGGTGTCATGAGGCAGAGAATATGTGAGTACTCACTGTCCTGTGAAAAAAAATGCTCAGAACACATTGCGCTTTTCTCAGATAATTGGTCAAAACACATTTGTTTTAAAAATAGAACAAAAAGTCCTGCATTCTGAATGTCCCCCTTGCCCCATTCCCCGGCCAGAGAGGATCTTTAACGTTGCAAGATTAAAAACTTTCTTTAAAGATAAAAAATGTGCTCATATATTTCTGAATGTGATTTTTAGCATAGTGTAAAGTGGCACAAATAGATCCAAATATTCGACAGCCTCTTAAAAATATCATTTGGAATGCTTAGTTGTAAACTTTAGCACTGCATGGCACTGCGAGGTTTATGACCACACCACAGCATGTTACCACATGTTTCCAAGTCCGCCTGAAGATAAGTAGAATCCCATTTTAAATGGATGCAACGTATCCCCACCCCAGCTGTGCAAGCATCCTACAAGCCTCCTGCGGTTCAATTCTCCCATCAATTATGGACACCAAGATCTTTGTGGTGTCCAAACGGCCACAGTTTACTCACATCATAAACTGATACATAAGTTATCACGAATGCATCGGTCATTAATATATTCAGCTCTGTACAGCCTACAGTTCACAATTGGTCCACAGTATAATCTGATCTTGATTGCATATCAAAACATAACACACATAATCCACAAAGCATTATCCTGTAAATTATAAGTCTTTGACTGAGTGTCATCAATCACTGTTTGTCAGGTGCTGTGACAGCTCACCTTCAGTCAATTATTATTGGTGCAGCGGGCAGCAGCTTCGAGGCTTCCCTTGCAAATGTCTGGTGTTCATGGCCCTTGTGGCCATGCGTGGGCTGCAATTGCCATGTCTGCCCAGCGCTGTCTATTTCTTATCCCTTTTGTGTGCCTTCCTGTGTCCCTGCCGTGGGGCATCCCAAGGACCTTGTTCGGACAATTGTCCGTTATGACCCTTTTGTTGGGCCTCGAGTGTCCCTGCTGTGGGGCATCTCAAGGACCTTGTTCGGGCAATTGTACTTTAATGTCCTCCTGTGAAAATATGCCTTGTTGAACCTTTCTAGCTACTAGCCACGCTGGAAGAGGTTTTTCAACCTCCGACAGCTCCCCCCCCAAGACTGAGAGAAACCCAGCATCTCTAATGCCCCCACTACATATAGATCCCTACGCTAGGCAGGTGGACCTTGTCATCGGCGTAATAGCCTGACATCGTTAGGTTGATGAGGCCATACCTAACATACTCCCAACTCACGCTCCTGCAGAACTTGCTCATTGTTATGGTCAGTGTTAGACCTGGCACTGTTGGCGTGGGTCTCCCTTCCATTTTTTGCTGTTGCCTCATGTGTTTTTGCTGGTTATAGATGCTTTGGGCACTGTGCCACTGCTATTCAGTGCCACAGTGCAAGTGCTCCCTATAGTAAATTGATGTATGGATTAGTGATTCCATTATTGGTTGGTTTGGTTTACTTGTCAGACCCTAGTACAGTGCACTGAGTGTGCCCAGGGCTTGTAAACCAAATGCTCCTGGTGGGCTTGCAGCACTGGTTGTGCCACCCACAGAAGTGTGTCTCAGGCCTGCCATTGCAGAGCCTGTGTGGTCTGGTACTGCCATGTTGACTGGGCAAGTACACCCACTTGCCAGTCCCTAAACCTTCCCTTTTCTGCATATTAGTCACCCGTATGGTAGGCCCAAGGGCAGGGTGCATTGTAAGTATAAGGTAGGACATGCCCTGGTGTGTGTGGCATGTCCTAATAGTGAATTACAGCCATTTTCGTTTTTCACTATTGCAAGGCTACCTGTCCCCCATAGGCCAGAATGGGCAGTTTGATTATAACAGCTTATAATCCTAACTGACCCAGGGAACATGGTAGAAAAACGAATTTAGTATGCCTGAACTCAGAATGATAAAATACATCTTTTAGTGAAGTTGGTTTTAACATTCTGTGTTTGA
Organism: Calotriton arnoldi; assembly: GCA_963921515.1. NCBI lineage: Eukaryota > Metazoa > Chordata > Amphibia > Caudata > Salamandridae > Calotriton > Calotriton arnoldi. The sequence continues at coordinate 172,443 of CAWUFW010018441.1, forward strand.
AAATACCACTTTTAGAAAGTAGGTATTTTCTTGCCTAACTATCCAAGCCTGCCTCTGCTAGGTTGTGTAATCCTTGTCTGGGTTTGTGAGTGACAGGGGCTGGGGGATTCCAGGAGACAGGGTGAGTCAGCACAGGGCTGAATAGAGAGATCTGCATGGAGATGGGTGGGAGGAGTTGCACCTGGGACCTGAATAGGGCTGTGCCTTCCCTCCACAATGCTGGCTCCACCTCCTGTGGTGTGTCTGATGTCCCTGGCCTACACTGTGAAAGGAAAGAAGGAGTCTTGTCAACAAAGTGCTCCAGGACTGACCAGAACTGGTTTGGACTAGGCAAAGGCCTCTCTGCCTTCAGAGAACAAAGGGAACATGAGTATAAAAGAGAGGACCCAAACCCCAGAACTTTAGATCAGATCACTTTGGGAAACAAGAAGAAACCTTTGCTGAGGAGAGGAACCAGAGAAACTGAGGAGGAGACTATCGGTAAGCTGAGTGCTGTTTGGGGGATTGGCCTGCAGTGGTTGCCTGACTGCCAAAGAAAGCAGAAAGGAACTTTGTGTGTACTTTCATCAACTTGTAAAAGATCTCCAAGGGCTTGAGAGAAGAGCTTGCCTCCTGCTGAAGTCTCAGGGACAACAGACTTCACCAACCAGCTCCCCAAGAGTCTTTCTGGAAAGTGCCTGCTGCTGTGCTGGACTTTCTGAGGGACTGCATGTCGCAAGGAGCTGGAAGCGCGACTCACGAACAAGAAGCGTCGCCACCGCAGCCGAAGCGCCTCGCATCGCCGAAGAAGAGGATCGACGTCGCATCAGATGCCGCCGCATCAACGGAGAAGAGTGTCGCCGCCGCTGTCGCATGGTTGCCGAAGCGCCTCGCATCGCCGGAGAAGAGGATCGACGTTGCATCAGACGCCGCCGCATCACCGGGAAGCGTGTCGCAGGGCCTGTCGCGGCTCAGAAGAATTGTTGAGTCGCCGCACGGCTGTCGCATCGTTGCCGAAGCGCCTCGCATCGCCGGAGAAGAGGATCGACGTCGCATCAGACGCCGCCGCATCAGACGCCGCCGCATCACCGGGAAGCGTGTCGCAGGGCCAGTCGCGGCTCGGAAGAATCGTTGAGTCGCCGCACGCCCATCGGGCGTGCACGCATCGTGTCACATCAAGAAGAAGACGCCATCTTTGTTTCTTTGCACCGGATCTTCATCGCATCACGCCGTTGCTTGTCGCATCGCCACGGAAGCGCAGTAAGAAGCCGACGCATCACCTCCCCACGCGGAGAAGAACCGACGCATCCCCTACGCATCAGTAGGGACCCGACGCATCACCGTTCTTGCGTGTAAGGAACCGACGCATCACCTTCCCTGCAACACTTTCGTTGTATAGCGTTACGCATCCTAAGGTACATTGAACTCAAAGTGTCGCATTTGCCATCTTAAGAGAACTGAGCTAATTCTACCATTTTTGAAGTACAGTATTGTGGATTTTTGTCGTTTATGGTCTTGTGTTAAATCTATATAAAAGATACTTATTTTTAATATACAACTGGTGTGGTGTCCATCTGTAGTGTTGTCACTTGATTACTGTATGTGTTCACAAATGCTTTACACACTGCCTCTGAGATAAGCCTGCCTGCTCGTGCCAAGCTACCAAGGGGGTGAGCAGGGGTTATTTTAGGAGTGTATCCCCCTTACCCTGACTAGACGCAAGGGTCCCTATTTGGACAAAGGTACCTACCTCTGCCAACTAGAGACCCCCAAATCTAACAGTCAGCTTCCTCCTCATTCTCTTCACTGCTCCATGGCACAGTGTACCCCACCACTTGTATCGTGCAATGATCTCTCACCACAGTGTGTCAGCCAGGCGCACCAATCTTGTTGGGCTTGTCAGGACAGCCCTGAAGGCTTGCAACAGGGCTTTTCACCCCATTGCCGCGAGTTCATTGCCCTCCCAAGTAAACCACCACTGCGGCAGGGTTCCTGTGAGCCATCTGCACATTCCGTAAAGCAAGGTAGAGCTGCCTCCATTTCATGCCTGGTTTGCCTAGCCATATAACCTTGGTATTGTGTAGCAATATGCCACCATAAAGCTTCCTGATGCCAGCCCACCAATGTGCCTTCATGATGTATTAATGTCTGACTATCCATATTGTCTGTTCTTTTGCTCCATCACCTGGGGTGAAAGATTTGACCCCCCCCCCCATTGGTACAATGATGGCCTAATGTATGTTTTAAACATTGAGGATTTCTACCTCCCTCTGCGCCTAATCCCTTCGTCTACCATGCCGGGTAATTCCACCGTGGTGGCTGCCCCGATGAGAAAGGAACATGACCCAAAGCCTGCTGGCAACTGCCTTTGCCAGAGCCTAGCGCATTACAGCCGTGAATTGTAACCTGCTAAGATAGCTGCCGTCCTCATGTATGAATAGATGGGGGTCACCTCCTGCCTTGAACTGCATGTAACTGCAGGTCAAACAGACCAGGCAGTGCTCACTTGGCGCGAGACACTCCAGCCGTGTGTGCTTCCCTTTCCCTTCCTGCTCAGTTTTTGATCCTCTCAGGTACACTACCAGGTACATATTCCCTAAGTGCAGGTCTTCCACCCAGAGGCAAGTCAAGCCTGGACTGACCCCTATCGGTGCCACCAGCTTGCTCACCCTAAATGCCCCAAAGATTGGTAGTCTGGTGTTGGGGTTCTTTGGTTGAATTTAGCCATAGTCCTTCATTGCCACGTGGTAGTAAATTGTGTTTTTTGGGTCCACCCCCCTGTAGAACTTTAAGTGGTACACTATAGCACTCAGATGCGATTGCACCCATGCCCTGCTCAAAAGCCCACTGTATAAATTCTTCTACTCTGTTGCTGATGCAGGTTCTGACATCTCCCCATGTTGCCATCCTGAAGTGTTCCACACACTTATGATAAGTGCCTGCAGTCTTCAGGGCCAGGGCTTAGTCCATGAGTAACGCTGGGTCAGCTCCACCGCATCCCATATGTCTCCCGGTAGGTCTGTCATCCGCTCGTCTGCCCAAGGCACCAGTTGACAAAGCCTGTCCCATTGAAAACGAGAGAGAGCATCAGTGATTGAGTTTTCACATCCTGACAAGTGCCTAGCTTTTAATGCGATGTTGTTTTCCAGGTAGCAGCCCAGTAGGCGTTGGAGCAGTCCTAGAACTCTTGGGCAGCATGCCGTTACTAGGTTTATTGCCTGTACTACCACGTGGTTGTCTGACCACAACATTACCTGACTGTTTGCCAGTTGCTCTCGCCACAGCGTAAGTGCCAACACTATTGGGAACAGCTCCAGCAGTGCCACATTTTTTGTCAATCCTGTCTCATGCCAGCCCCTATGCCACTTGATGGTGCACCAAGTGGAACCTAGAATAGCGCCAAACCCCTCACTCCCTGCCGCATCTGTGTACAGGCTCAGTTACTCCGCCGTCACCCAGGGAGCCCGCCATACCAGGGTACCATTGAACTTGCCCTGGAACGTCTGCCACTGCTGCAGGTCCCGCCTGGCGGCCTTAGTTAGCCTGACTCTGTAATGCTTTTGTGTGATGCCCTTTGTCAGTCATGCCAACTACCTCACGAATGTGCGGCCTGCTGGGATAATTCTGTTTGCAAAGTTTAGCTTACCTAGCAGCTGCTGCAGTTCTTTGAGCGTTGCCTTCTTCCTGGCTATTAGCCCCTCAAAATCCCATTTTAGGTCCATCACTTTTTGCCCTGGGAGCCTACTGACTCCCTCCTTTGAATCCAGCTCTATTTCCAGAAATGTCAGATGCACTGTGGAGCCTTCTGTCTTATCCTGTGCTAGTGGAACCTCGAGTTGCTCCGCCAGTGCCTGAAATTGTTACACCATTACCTTTCACTGCTCTGGTGTGCCCACAAACAGGAAGTCATCCAGGTAGTGGAGCTTCCCACTCTCTGGGCATCTTTTGCCCAGCACCCATTCCAAGAATGTGCTAAAGCCCTCAAAGTATGGGCAGGATATTGAACAGTCCATGGGCAGACAGCATCATAGAAAACGGCACCTTCCTGTTGGAAACCCAGGAGATGGTGACTATCTGGATGCACAGGGAGGAGTCGGAAGGCAGACTTAATATCAGCCTTTGCCATCAGAGACCCCCTACCTGTTGTCCTTAGCATGTCAATTGCTTTATCCAGCATGGCATAGGATACTAAGCACTGCTCCTGATCCAACCCATAATTAACTGACTCCCCCTCCGGGTAAGATAGATGGTGGATGAGCCATAACTGGCTCGCTTCCTTCTTGGGCACTACCCCCAATTGAGATACTATAAAATTGTATAGCATGGGTCTTTCTAAGTGGGTCGGCCACGCGGTCCAGCTCAAGTTCTTTGGCCAGTTTTCGCCTAGCCACCTCAGTGTTGTCTGTAATGGCTTTTAGGTAGTTGCAGAGTCTCCCCACCACTGGCCCCACGTAGGAAATGCTAAAGCTGTTCCTGAAAACATCCGATAGCAAGAGTGCATCATATTTTTTTGGGTAATGGTTGAGCAATTGGATCAGACATTGGCATTTTATTGGGGTGGGCGCCAGTCCCCGCATCCCTTTGTTCCCCTTTACAGATTCACTTATATTTTTTGAAAGGGAGCTTCTTGTCACTACTCCCTTTCCTGCACTCGCTGATCCGGTGCAAGCATGTTTGAGTTTGCAGGGCCTCACCCCATGTGCACTCACCCTTCTTGAACTTCCAACTGGTGCAGGCTGTGGCCTGGCCTGCTTGCTACCTGCATACTGCATTGCTTTGTTGCCATGCTGGTACTAATCCAACCTCCTCCTGCCCCTGCAGGAATGAAAGCACTGCTTGTGAGTCTCTACCCCCTCCGACGCTGCGACTTTGTGCTCCGTAAACACAGCCATGTCCTGCTGGTCCCCCTCTATGATGGGCCAGGTCTGCATTTTAGCTCTAAAACCTACATCATACTTTAGCCAGGCCTCCCCTTGGTGTTTTCGCTGCGCTGCATGCACTTTTTGCTCATGTAATAACAATGCTGCTGTGGCGTGCAGGAATTTGTCAACATATACACAAGCCAACATGCGAAATGAATGCAACCAATTCTCAATGGACCGCTCTAGACTCGTTTTGCACCTTTCTCATTTGCCCTCATCTTTTTTGTCCTGCAGTACCAGGTCCAGCCCCACCTGTTTGGCCTCCAGCAGTGAAATTATGTCCTTGTGCCATATGAGCTCCTTAACTGCCAAGGTAACCAGACTTACCAACCCTGTCTCACACGTAGGCATCGGTGGGTCCCCCGGGGAAGGCCTTATATACTTGCATGCCGGCTTGCCATTTGCCCCAGCCAGCACGGTGCTGCATCCCCATGCTGCTGTTGGATCAGCCTCCTGAATGTCTCAAGTCCCTGGGTGTCCTTCACATTTGTCCCATGGCCCCCCTGTTGCTCTGACTGGTTTGTAGGCTGTGACGGCTGTGCCCACCCTCGCATGCTCGACATGGTGCCTTTCTCTGTGTTCATGCTGCTACACTGTCTTGCCCCATATCCTGTGGCTGCCCTGACCACAAATAATGCCCTGGCCAAGCGAATAGTGGCGGGTGGGTGTCCATAAACCCCCTGCACCTTGTCATGGTCACCATGCTGGGGGGGTACCATTGGGGGGGTGAATTCTCCGTATACCTAACTGTGCTGCCCTGGCAATGTAGCTGCTGAGTTAGCTACCACGACCTGTGCACCATAATTGGCTATCCCATGCGTGGCACCCCTCTGAACTGTTGTCCTTGGCCTTGGTTGTGTATCTTCCTCTGCTTGCCCTGCACGCCCCTTATTCGCGTGTGCTGTGCACTCTGCGCTAGCTGTGCATATCTCATCATTAGTTGCAGGGGGTCTGCCCTGATGCGCTCTTCGGTCCTTGTTGGGCACCGCCATGAAGGCTGCATGTGCCCCCTGGTTCTCCTGGCACACTGAAGATGGGTCCCCCTCGTTTCTGTGCCCATCCTTGCTGCCACCGATGTGGCCTCGAGTTCCCACATGTTGGTGCCTGCCCAGCAATGGGCCAGAAGTGCAGGAAATGTAATAGGGACAATCACTTTTCAAGCACGTGCATGACCAGACAATTTAGAAGCGAGAGAGGCAGAACAATGAGACCACGGATGACCAGCAACAGGTATGCACAATACATGGAAATGGCAAATCGCAGTTCCTCTGACGAGTCCGAAGAGACAGCAGCACCTGTGAGAGTAGAGAGGCTATATCTAATGTCAGACGCAACCAAGGAGGAGAAAACAACAGAGCACATTCATCTCGTGGAGAAGCAGCAAATAAAGAAAACCGCCACTGTAAACATTGATGTGAGGAGCCACCAAGCAAAGTTCGTGCTCGACGGCGGAGCCACATGCAACATCATGTGCAGCTCAGAATACGAGAAAATGAAAGTGAAACCACAGCTATCACCGTCGACCGTGGATGTGTTCACGTGGGGCTCCAGAACACCAGTAGAAAACATGGGAAAATTCATGGAAACTCTAACAAACGAAGGCAAGTCCTACCAAGAAGAAGTACACGTGCTCAAGGGTGATATCCCAGCACCATGCCTGCTAAGCAACGTGACGGCATAGGTGATGGGGCTACTAGCAATGACATACCACATGTCAGAAACGGAGAACATTCTACAAGAATACCCAGCCATACTGAAGGGTCTCGGCAAGCTAAAAGGAAAACAGATAACTCTACACATCAATGAGTCAATTAAGCCGGTGGCCCAACATCATAGACGAGTACCGATCCACCTACAACCACAAGTTGAGGAAGAGATAACAAGCTTACTGGCACAAGACATCATTGAACATGCTGAAGGGCCAACGCCGTGGGTATCTCCGATTGTGGCCGTTCCAAAGAAGGACACCTCAAAGATCCGCATCTGTGTAGACATGAGGATCCCAAACACCGCAATCGCAAGGGAACGTCACCCGGGGCCACACCTCAACGACATGATCAGCTGTCTCACTGGGGCCTGCCGATTCTCGAAGCTGGACCTGTGCAAAGGGTACCATCAATTAGAGCAAGATCACCAGTCCCGGTACATCACGACATTCTCCCCACACCTGGGTCTGTTCAGATACAAACGACTGAGCTTCGGAATATCATCGGCAGCGGAGATATTCCAGGAGACAATAAGGCAGGTGATAAGGCCGGTACAGAACAGCCTCAACTATAGTGATGACATTCTGGTATTTGGCAAAACAGACAAAGAACATGACACCGCTTTGCGTCAAGTGTGTTCACAGCTGGAGCAACCGGGCCTGACGCTGAATGGAGACAAATGCGAGCTGGGGAGAGGGGAATTGGTGTTCTTTGGACACATCTTCTCCGACAACGGGATGAGGCCAGACCCCAGCAAAGTAGAAACGCTGAAGAACGCAAATCCTCCAACGGATGTTGCAGAAGTGAGATCGTTTCTAGGACTTGCCAGCTACTGTGCTCGATATATACAGGATTTTGCAACGGTGAGCACACCGCTAAGAGAACTGACCAGACAAGGGCAGAAGTTCGTCTGGTCCCAGGAATACGACAAGGCATTCGAGGACATCAGAAAAGCGGTGATGACTGTGGATCATCTCGCTTACTTTGACCCGCACCTGTGCACTGAACTAACTGTAGATGCCAGCCCGGTAGGACTAGGGGCAATACTAGCGCAACACCTGCCAGGGAGAGACTCACCAAGAAAAATAGTCGCGTATGCCAGCAAAAGCTTAACAGACATTGAGAAGGCATTCTCGCAACCAGAAAAGGAAAGCCTAGCAGTGGTCTGGGCGTGTGAACACTACCACATGTTCATCTACGGGAAGTCATTCACCATCATAACTGACCACCAGGCACTGGTAACGATCTATGGCAGCCCGGCCGCCAAAATGCCACCCAGGATCGAGCGCTGGGGCATAAGGCTGATGGACTACGACTTCACGATTGTACACAAGCCAGGGAAGGAACACAACCCGGCAGACTACATGTCGAGACACCCGCTGCCGCAGGCACAGGCGATGACATCAATGGCAGAAGAGTACCTAAATTTCATTCTCAGGCAAAACACCCCGGCACCTATAACACTAGCGGAGCTAGCAAAGGAGACTAAGGAAGATGCAACGCTGCAACTGGCCATGGAGACAATGAGAAGGCAGAAATGGAGGCACGTCAACAATAACTGCACATGGGGAGAAGGAGTATGCAAGGAGGAAGTATTCGCTCTAAAGAAGATACATGAAGAGCTGTCTGAGACAGACACAGGAATAATGATGCAAGGGACAAGAATAGTGATCCCGAACTCACTCAGGCAGCAACTGGTAAATCTGGCTCATGAATCACACAGAGGCATGGTAGCAACGAAGAAACTGCTAAGAGAGAAAGTATGGTTCCCTGGCCTGGACCGCATGGTGGAAAGCACCATCATGACATGTCACCTCTGTCAGGTGACGGGCTCACCAGCCAAGCATGAACCACTACAGATGTCCGAACTGCCAAGAGCGGTGTGGACAACACTAGCAGCTGATTTCTTTGGGCCGTTGGACACAGGCCATTATCTGTTGGTAGTCATGGATGAGTACTCGCGATTTCCTATAGTGCGACAGGTGTCATCAACATCAGCAACAGCAACACTACCAATACTGGATGACATCTTTGCAGCCTGGGGCTCACCAGAAACACTGAAAACAGACAATGGTCCTCCGTTCTCAGGAGAAGAGTTCCGCAGATTCATGGTCTACCTAGGAGTAAACCACAGGAAGATAACTCCGCTATGGCCGCAGGCGAATGGAATGGTGGAGAGGTTCATGGGGAGCATCAAAAGGTAGTTCAAAGAGCGAAGCTGGCGCAGATATCGCTAGGCCAAGCTCTGTGTCAGATGCTACGTGACTACAGAAACACGCCCCATAGCACCACCGGAAGATGCCCGGCGGAGCTAGTACTGGGAAGGACATGCAGGACGAGACTACCGCAAGTAGAAGCAATCATGGCACCAGAAAACAGCAGCATTGCAGCTAAGGACAGAGAGGCGAAAGGGAAGATGAAAAACTACGCAGATGCCAGACGGCACGCCATCCCGTCTCACCTGAAGTAAGGGGACACAGTGATAGTGCGTCAACGACAGCAGGAGGAAATCTGACAGCATGTTCTCCAAAGACCCGCTGACAGTAACGAAAGTGAAGGGCCCAATGATCACGGCGGAGTCAGAACACCAGAGGATCACACGGAATATCTCACACTTCAAAGGACTGAAAGAGAAACATGAAGAGGACCAAGATGAGGAAACAGCAGAACAAAAAGGGTCGGAGAGCAACGGACAGGAGCAAGGACCAGCGGAAGAGCAACAAATGGAGACCAGCCCAAGAAGAGCATGCAGGAGGCCCAAAAGACTAATAGAGGAAATGTAACGGGCGAAAGCACACCGGCACGTCACCTGACAGACTTCCATCTATGACCATCTACCAATCTATGGGTTTGACGTGCTCGTCATTTCTTTGTGACCAAAGGGGGAGATGTAGTGACCTGGGGAAGGGCACTAGGACCCTTCCATGGACAGAGGGGTCAGGAGGGAACCAGACACCACATCCGGTCAAGGGTATGGGGAGGACACAAAGAGGAGACGGGGATCGGGAGCAGAGGTGCACAGCCAGCTCGTGACGAAGACACACGAATAAAGAAACATAATCCCCTACCTGTGTCCTGTGTACTTTGTGGGTCCGGGGACGTGACACAAGGGTGAGCGAGGATGCCTCTGCCTGTGTGGGGCCGCCGATGTGGCTGCATGCCATCTAAATGATGAGCCCCTGGTGTTTGTGCTGCTGCTTCTGTGTCTGTGGTTTCCCCTACAGTGGTCTCTCCACCGCCACTTCCTCCTCTGTCCACTGCTCCTCGAGCTGCTGCAGGCGCTAGACTCCCTCTTGTGGTGCTCCACCATCTGCACTTTTCTGTGGCCTCTCGGGTGACCCTCTCCTGGGCTACTGCTACTTCTGCACCTCCCGCCCCTAGGCAGATGCTCCTTCCTTCTTCCAGGCATACCCTGTGAGCCCAATACTTGCTCCATCAGCCACTTGCCTCATGCAGATCAGCTGCTTGCCTCATCTGTCACAGGAGTTGCTCCACTCTCACGGTACCCTGGTTCTCGGGGGCTTTAGGTGCCATTGCTGACTTCCCCTGCTGCCTGGGGGGTGGGGCGAATTTCTTTGCCTTGCCCACTGCCTCCTGAACCTTGTGTTCGGCCCCTTCTTGGAACCTTGTGGGCTTCTTGTGGGACCTCCTATCGGGTAAGCCGCCCGGGCGGGCCCCCACTGCACTGACCCCCTTCTTCTCCCTGTGGTCGCGCCGCTTGGCACACTCAGTGCTCCCTTCCATGGCTTTTTTGTTGCTTTTTGCCATCTTTCCAACCAAATGCCCTTTTACCAAAGAATTGCAGCTCCTTGCAGTTATTTAGCTCCTCTAGCCACTGAGTCAGCTTGTCTTATTAAATCCAGTCAGTTGACCCAGTCGCGCCACTACAAGCAGCCTGTTTGTGCCCTTTGACCACTTTTTTGCTTTGGGCAGTCAATTGCTCCGGCCCGTGTAGCCAAGTAATCCAGATTGCATTCCAAAGAGCAACAGTTTTGCTTGCACTTGTCTTTTAATGACATGGTGCTTCCCCTTGAAGATTCTTAAATCCGCTCTGCCCCTATAAGGCACATCCGATTTTATGACGCGCTCTCGGTGTGACCAGCGCATCCGAACCCTCCCGATACCTGACGCCTGAATCTACACATTCAGGACGGCTGGTTCCCTCTGCTCACCACTTGAGTCTGGTGCTGCTGGTGTGTTCACAGCCGCCCCCAAGGCTGCCTCTGTTTGCCAGGCCCCCGGTGTGGCTGTGGTGCTTGTTGCTGGATTTTTTCCCAAGGGGGGTTGGGCCACTCTCCCGGCCCTCTCCGCTGGTGCAATGATTCCTCCCCTGCCTTCGGGTCCTGGTGCACCAATGGTGCCTGTTGCAGGTACTTATCTCCAGGGCTCGAGTCGGGGTACCACGCGGGTGGACGGCGTCCCCCCACTTATTTTTCCAGGTTTTTACCGGGTGGACGCCGTCCCCCTGCCCAAAGATGGAGCCGGTACCCGAGTCTGCACCTGCGCGCGCTCAGCACTCACCAAACCTCACCTCCTATTGTCGAGAGAGGGCGAACAGAGCTCTTTAAGTTGTTTCACGTTGATGGAGCCGTTCAGTATGACAGACGGGCGCTCGTGGCCGTATATTAGAAAAGGTCAGTATGTATTCACGCATTTCAGACGGAGACCGGCAAATTTACTGTGGGCAATAAATACGCACCGAACAAGCGCAGCTTTAATTTCCCCGCTCCTTTGAGTGTCAATACGGTGACGAATTCCAACTTAAACATTCTGCTTTGCCCTTTGAACCTGCCCCCATCGCCTTGTAACCTTTGTTAATTAGAGGGAACTACATTTCGTGACGTCACTTCCTGTCGTGACGTCACTTCCCGTGACACCACCTAACTTGGAGCGTCCCCCCACTTCTTTTTTTAGGACTTGTGCCCTGCTTATCTCCCAGGGGATGGTACTGCTTTCTCGGCCCTCGAAGCCGACGTGTTCTTTATTCTCTGCAGCTGCACCAAAGTCACTGGGTTGCCTCTGGTTGCCGCCGTCTGCCCGGTCCTGCTCGATGCTAGCCTCTTAATTTGGCAGCAAAAAAAATCCTTTCGGCTATAATCCTCCTCCGGTGGCGTGGTGGGTGGAATCAGTTTACAAGGGCCCAAACAATTACCATGGAATGCCGACCGCTTCCTTAGGTTGCTCTTTTGGCCACCTTTGTGACCACGCCCCCTCTCCATGACAGGGGCTTTCAAATGTAAACTTGTTTTGGGCCACTTCGCTGCCTCTTGTTTTTGGCTTACTTCTTTCGCATCATCTGCTGCTGTGCCCTTCGGGAGCCGCCCACGTGGGAGGGGGGGGGGGTAGTCTCCATCCCTCTGGGCTTGGCTGCACCTCCCAGTCTGGCGGGATGATGAATTGCAGCGCCTGCTTAATCTGGGTGTCAAATGCTACTTGCCTCTTTACCATCGCCAAAACAAAAGTAAAGTCTGGTGCACTGAAAATATTGCAGCACGTCAGGTGCACTGCTGGTCTACTTCATCACTGCCTTAGAGCTATTTCCAACTTCTGTTCAGTTTCTCAATATGTCTTCCTTTTGCTCTATTACTCTATCACCCCCTGCCTACTTGTCTCTTTCGCTGTCATCGCTTTCCTTTCACTTCCTCTTTCACCATCCTCACGGACACTTTTTTCTCTGTTAAAATCGTTCCCTACTTTTGCCTTCCCCACTGACAGTATCTGCTTCTTTCTCATTTCTTCCCAGTCACTATTTGCCTTCCATTCTCTTCCTCTGTCATTATGTGTTTGACACATTCTGATGGCAAGAAACAGAGAATGAGAAAAGAGAAAGTCACAGTCATTTTCCTCCCTTTCTCCATTGTTGTTACTTTCGGTCTACAATCCTGTTACGTATGGTTCTCAGAGAGAGCCGTTAGCATGAATAATAGATTCAAAATCTGACGAATCATTGCTGTGATGTAACAACAGGGGCAACAACCTGCCATGGAGGAACTCCAGGCAGTTCTGCAGGGGGCTCTTAGGGTGCAGTGAACAGCTCATTTATTTCTTTGATACGTAGCACAACTTTAGGTGAGAAATGAGGGTGGTAGAGGTGAGTGGCAAGTCACCAGTATATATGTTCATATATTTAGGTTAGGATGGATGAAAGAGGGATTGATATGTGTGGATGGCAGGACATTAGACCTTTTTTAAATTTGGATGGTGAGGGGTGGTTAGTATTGAAGGTAGTTGGAGTGGGTGGTAGGATTCTAGGTACTGTTTCAATATTTGAAGGAAGTGCCGAGGGTGGTGTGGGATGGTGGCTGGATGCCTGGACTTTTTTGGGGGTGCATGATGGTTGGAGGGTGGGTGGCATGACACAGGTATAACACAGGTCAGGGAGGAAGCTGAACAGGATAGACCATTTTGTGTACGGCCTTCCATTACTCCTCTACCCCTGCATAGCAGTTGAAAGCAGTGGCAGATGATTTGTGTTTTACATAACATTGTGAATGGGTAACTGAATAACAGGGATGTTTGTCACCTCGTGTTCCTCAGCAACATCACAGACAACTTGAGCATCACTCACGTTGTCTATTTAATGTCACTCCGATATCCTTGATGAAACCGTTTTATTATTACTCACTGTCCCCATCTATAATTCCATATACATTCACATTCATGCTCTTCTCCCTTCACTTCCACTTCCTGCCTTCTTTCTCCATGTTACTTTCTGCCAATATCACTCTGGCACTCTTTTATCATACCTGTGACCCTGCCACTAGTTTCCTGCTACCGTATTATTTTATCTCCTATCCCCCTTCCCTAATTCTCCCTCCCGTGTCTTCTCCAGTGCTCATTGTATATAATTGACCCACAGGATGGCCCTAGTTCAGTAGCAGTAGTAAATGTTTTCTCTTCTGCCTAACTTGAGACCTCTACAGCTCAAGTAATCCCAGGGACATTTTAAGGATTTGGGAGCCCTGAGCTAAACATATTTTGGGGTCCCTGTTTGGAACAGATGTAAATCAATCATCCAATTTCATCTATTTCATGCCCATGTCGCAGACAGTGCACAGGCACACTATTCCAAATTCTAAATTTGTTTACATCTAATATTCAAGAATAGTGACCAGTGTTTTCAATATTGTACCAAAGTAGTATCTATTTAATATTACTACAATAATGTCTGTGACACCCCTTTCGCATATGTGAGGTCCTGTATTGATCTAAAAGAAACATTTATGGATGTTGCATGAAACATAAAGACAAAACTTCAAAATGCCTGTAAGAGACTCTCACACATCACTCACATTAAGAATAAATTCAAGGAAAACAGTATTTAAAACTATCTGTTTAAGGATTATTCAAGGTCATCAGGGCAAGACTCTGTGACTCTGTAGAACAGAGCTGGGTCTTCCAGGGGGCCCCCTGGAAGGCTGGAGCCCACTTTGCCCATGCCTTAGAAACGTCTCTGAGTAATCCCTGGGGAGGAGTATTTCGTATCCCACTGTTTTTAGTACAGCTAAATAACCACTGCCTCATTCTTCGTCAAACATTGCCATCAGTCACTCCAGTATTTTGCAATACTGGGTAGGTAGTACGGCTACACTACAAACGCAGCCTAGCCTTTTTTGTTGGTTGTTAAACACCAGTGTTACCTTGTAGATTAGATTTGTTTGGTGATCTTCAGTACAACATTGTCAGGAAGTAGTCCTCCAATCCAGTTTTCTTTCTTTGCATTCTAGTACTCGTAGTTTTAAAACTCCATGTGTAAAGCACGACTACTAGATAGGCGAAGCAATTGCTAGTGCAGCAGGTTAAGTGACACCATGGCCCAGAGGCAAGGGGACACCTGCACCCCAATTCCCTGTGTCTTTTACTACACAAACCGGTTTCAAACAATCCATTTTTCTTGCTTTTATTTGGGCACTGGTGCTCTTGTTATACCACTACCACTAGTATCCGAAGGTGAACACAGCACTTCTCATGTGACATGGAACGTGTTGAAATCCGTGCAAAGTTTGATAGTGCTAGATTATTAGAGCTTGTATTTCAAAGGGGCGGAATAGCATCTGTGTTCATGCACTTCTCAACTCGTATTTAAAAGATGCACTGAAAAACTCAGCCTGTGTGAAACTAGTCTCTGGATAGTAATTGTTTGACCCAAGTATGAAGCTTGTTTCATACATACTGTGAATAAAAGTGTGCAGACGCACAGAACATGTCAACAGGGCTTCTTTGTCAAATAAGCACGCATTATTTTTGAAATTGAACACACAGCATATTCCTTTGGAGGGAAACCCACACAAACGACAGGAAAATGGTGGAATCTTTGTTTTGAGTGCAAATATCTGGCTCTCAGTGCATATGCTCTAAACATTAACAAGCACTCCGAAGCCCATAGGACTTAATTTTTATTAGGGCAATTGTTTGGTAACAGAATAGCAACACTGTGCTGCCTCCCGTTGTCTTAGAAGGAAAGTCCCATAATGAAGCAACAGCTCGGGCCTAAGTTACCTATCATGAAATACTGAATTAGCAGAGTTAGCCTGGGCCCCCAGAGTTAAGAGGTGGCGCTTGACTTTACGTGGGTAGGACGTACCTTGCTGTAGCTGCTAAGAAAATGACATTGGAGAACGCTACACTGAAGACAACAAAAAAGTGTTGGATGGAATGCTTGAATTCCTCTCAGCCCCAGGTAATTCCTCAGGCTTGCTTACCAGTCCATTGTTTTTTTTTCACCCACCATAACACTTCTGTCAAGATTCAGTCTTATGCAAACTAGCTTGGTCCCGCTCTAATAGGAACAGTCTAGCCTGAACTGCCAGAGTAGGTCGCTCATGAATGGAAACATGTGCAACCCCAGACTGGTTTCTGCCTATTTGGGTCCATTCAGTAGGGTGTAATTTGAGTCCTATGGCACAGCAAACACGGGATCCACATTTGGGCAAACCATGATATGTAGGGCATCACAATAAAAAATAAAAAAAACGATGAGTGGAATGCTTGCATTAATCTCAACCCCTGGTATTTCTTAGGGGCTGCATCCAAGTCCATTGTGTTGTTTTGCCCACAATGCCCCTTCAGAGCAGGACCAACGCTGACTTGCATATAGCTGGTTCCTGTCTAATAAGAATGGTCTAGCACGAACTGCCAGGATCGGTCTCTCAACGTGTGCACAAGCAATCCTAGACCAGTTTTGGCCAATTTAGGCCTCTTCAGTAGAGTGTAGCCTGAGTCCTATGGAGCAGACACATTTGCGACCACGAGAGGAACCCTCAGGGCTCTAACTCACCTTTAACATATAGAATCCGGACAGAGGCTGCACCAATAATGTTTTCTTACATAAGGGTGCGCAAGATGCCCTCCATCCAGCCCAAGCATGGTTCTATAAGATGATAGTTGTGGTGGCGTGCAGAGAAAGAGGGGGGCTATGGGAGAAACAACAACGAAAGAAGCTTGAAATAGCTGTGGAGACAGCGCAGTTGAATGGCGAATGATGGTGCTGTGTGGTGCAACCCAGAGATGAGTTGGCCCTCACCTTCTAGCCATCGCTACCAGGTGCAGTGGACCCCAGAACTGTAGGGGCTGGGGGCTGCAAGGGGACTTAAGCCTTTTTCTTCACCATTCTTGGGGGATGTGACTCAACCTTTTGTTGTGCCTGGGGTGGCTTAGAGAACCCCTAACATGGAAGGTAGGATAGAGGGTGCTGCTAATGATCCAAAACATGAAGAGAAGCACCTGGGATGGTGTTTAGGGGCAGACATATTGCAAGGAAGCTACTTATGCCCAGGCCCTCTCACCAAGCCTGAAGCACAGTAAGCACTGATTGAGAGCACAAGCAAAGAAAGGAACTTTGAGGAATGTGGGCCAGCGTGTGTGGCCCTAAAGCTCCACTGTTAGCACGGCAAGGGATCAGGTGCCACTCAATGAACATCTCAAGTGTAGACAGAAAAAAGTCAGACCTATATATTGTTTCCACCCAAGAACTGCCAGAGGGCATGAACAGGCTTTTGATGCCACAAAATGAATTGGTGCAAAACGATCTTCAGGACTTTCTCTCTGGTCCCAACAAGGAGCAGCTGCCCATCAATGAAGATCTCTTTCTGAAGACAACAGCGAGGGCAGATGTACAAGGATCAGCAATGCCATTAACAAAAGCGGAATTCATGGATGGCCCAGCCAGCTTTAAAATGTAGCTGAAAGATGATCTAACCAAAGGCTTTCAGGAGCCACATGATCATATGACCTCCAAGATAGAAACACTAAAGAAAAATGTGGACTTCCTAGATGAAAGGTTTGTGGACCTAGAAAATATGAATGCACTGAATGGAGAGTTAGCATCCTGGGTGGTGGAGGAGATAATAGAACTGAGAAAAATGGTTAAAGCAGCCCTCCTGAAATACAAAGAACTTGGGAATCGCCAGTGAAAAGAGAATATAAAGGTCCCTTGCATGTAGGAGGGAGAAAAGGCATGAGTTTGAAAGCATTTGTAACCAGCAAGTTCTCAAACCTCTTAGGTGAAGGCCATGCAAAGTCTACTCTGGAATGGGTCATTGAGTAGCTGACAAGGAAGGTACAGGAAAGCAACCCAAAGACATCTTCGAGAAGTTGCATTATTTATCTGAAAAAAGAGGTCCTTTGTTAAGTGAAACTGGCTGGCGAGGTTTCCTCCCAGGATCACTTATGCCACCTGTTTCAAGATATCTAACCAGTCACCCTACAGCGAACAATGGACTTTAAGTTGATTACAGAGAAACTGACAATGTACGATATAAGTTGACATTCCTGTTTGGGATCCAGTTTGAGAAAGACAACAAGCTGTTACATTTCATGCACTAACTGGTGGCAGCAGCCCCCCAAGGCATTATTCTGCCTGAAAAGGACATGGAGTTGAAATTCCTTCCCATAGCAGAGAACCTGAGAGAAAAGAGACCATGGGTAAGATCGAGAAATCCGAGAAAGGAGTTGGAGATTAAACAGGTCCTTGGACTAGAACAAAAGGAAATCAATCCCCAAAGAGTATCATTTGCAATGCTGGGTCATGTTTGCAACCAGGAGGTTTCAACACCTGGGAATATCCTTGATATGCCATGTTTAGATTAAAGAACGCAAAAATGGGTCATCTAGGTCAATAATTCAGCAGAGTAAGAGGGTCATGCCTCAAGCTGAGTAGACTAGACTCGTAGGTGGGCGTTGATGTGGGGGAGGAAGGAAGACTTACACTTTTAATCTTTCTTTACCTTAGATATCCAAAGAAGCAGAGCCTGTGCAGAGCGGAGGTGGTTTCAACATAAGAAAATGTTTCCTTCAACAATAGGTAGGTCCAATTGGGCTTTGTTGAAGATAGTTGTTTTTTGTATTTGCAATTTACTTCTGGATTTTAGGAGTGGGTGGAAGGTTTGAGAGAGTATTTAGATCCTAGGCTGGCACTAGCTGTGACATTCTGAATACATATTGGCAAATAGGGGGAGTCCGTGTTACATGGTAGGTCATACCTAAACATGGTTAGGTTATATGACTTTAAATTCCAAGGGTCTCAACTCCCAAAATAAGTTCTCTCTCAACAGTATAGAAATATCTCCTTGAGGATTAAACCAATGCCATTTGCCTGCAGGAGACATGATTGACTAGTGAGGAGTAATCAGGAATTACACATAAACAGTACCTGAGCATACGTTTTCCTCAACTCTTGCCAAGCACTATGGTATTGCTATTCTCTTGCAAAATGACCTTAGTTTCTTGGTCACAGACGTTTTAAAAGATAAGGATGATAGATTTTTAATGTTAAAAGGCCTACTGTGAGTGTTACTTTAACCTTGGCCACAATATACTTCTCCAGCAAAGGGCAAGTTTCTGCTAGACTTTGTAGGTCAGCGCTTTGACTTTGTTGCGTGTGCAAATATACTGGCAACAAATTTTAACTTAGAGTGGAATGCAGCATATGATAGTTCTGAGGCAGGTGTACAGGAACACATTAATGCATTTTGTAGGAACCTTAAAGCACTCCTGAGGTCCTTTATGTTTTGAAGAGATTTGTAGAAAACACTGTAAACTCGACAGACTGTTCATTTTTTCCGCATACACATATCATTCTCAAGGATACATTATATCCTTCTGGGTAAAACCTTGACTCCATTAGTCCACTAAACCCAGTTTTTGTCAATATTTGTCAGATCATGTACCAGTATGAGTGGAGATGGACTTGGGCCAGGCCCTAATAAGATGGGCAGGATGGTCTTGTATCCTTTTTGTGTTAGAAATCTGATGTTTGGGAAAGAACTTTTGACTCATATCAAAGATTACTTTGACCTAAATTAAGATGTCACGCCCAAAGGAATCTGGGATGCCTTTTAGGTGGTGATGAGAGGCAAGTTTATAAATGGGGTTCCTAGTATCTAAGCCCTAGAAGTACAGTTGTGAGGTGAAAATTAACATTGTGGGACAAGATTACAGACTAACCCCATCCGTCAGACTTCAAAGACGAATAACAGACAATAGAGGTCTGCTCAGGGTGATTTCAACTAACAAGGGGAACGATCTCTCCTCCACCTTAAGAGACAAATATAAGACATTGGGTGTAAGCCACGTACTCAACTGGTGCGCTAAATAATGGAAAAAAATGGATTATACATGTGTAATATTTGTCGAATCGTGACTGACGCAGCCGAGATCAGGTGCTTTCAGGAAACTAGATGAGTTTAGTAAATAGTACATGAAGTTGTATTCGGGAGATCACAAACTAGCAGACCACATTTCGCACGCTGATTGAGCTAACCTACCTGGACTCACTGACTCCCAATCTTAGACTTTAAACACTCTAGTATCAACAGATTTGGTTTCCCAAACAATAGAATTCCTCAAATTATCTAAAGCTCCGGTTCTAAATGATTTTATGGGGACTTTCTATGAAACATTTGGAACTCTACTGACTTCTAAACTGATGAAACATTTTGGCCATTGTTGAACTTGACATCCTTGGCATGATATTCCGCCCCTGCCCAAACTTTTTGCCGTCACTCCTTTATTTTTGCTGAACTCGTTTTTCTTAGCATTAGGACTCTGCTAAAGTGCTTGTGCTCTGTTAGACTTGGCATCTTTTGGAGTGTTTCCCCTGAGTTTTTGCTTTCTGACCTCCCAGATTTGACTCTGTTTTTGCTGGCTTAGTGTCTCTGTGCACTTTTTCACTGTTGATCAGTGTTAAAGTGCAAGTGCTCCTGTTGTAAACTGTGTTATGGATTCGTGTTTCCTTGATTGGCATATTTGATTTACTTGCCAGTCCCTAGTAAAGTGCACTGAGTGTGCCAGGGCCTGTAAATCAAATGCTGTTAGTGGGCTGCAGCACTGGATTGTGCCACCCACACAAATGGGTCACCTTGGCCTGCAATTGCAGAGCCTGTATGCATTCTGGGACTGCCATGTCGACTTGGCAAGTGTACCCACTTGCCAGGCCCTAACCTTCCCTTTTCTTACATGTCAGTCACCCCTAAGGTAGGCCCAAGGTACCCCTGTGGGAAGGGTGCAGTGTATGTGAAAGATAGGACATGCCCTGGTGTGTGTGGCATGTCCTGATAGTGAATTACTGCCAATTTAATTTTTCACTATTGCAAGGCGACCTGTTACCACAGGACAGAATGGGGAGTTTGTTTATAACAACTTATAAACATAACTGGGCTTGGGAACTAGGTAGAGAAATGAAATTTAGTATGCCTGAACTCAAAATCTAAAGATGCATCTTTTAGTGAAGGTGATTTTTACATTCTGAGTTTGCAAATACCACTTTTAGAAAGTAGGTATTTTCTTGCTCAGCCATCCAGAAGGCCTCTGCTGGGTTTGTGGATTGACTGTCTAGGTTTTGGATGACAGGGGCTGGGGAGGAGCAGTGGCTCCAGATAGTCTAGGTGGGTCAGCAAAGGGCTGAATAGAACTGGGCTGCATTTAGAGTAGGGGGAGGAGATTTCCTTTCACCTGAATGGGCCTGGTCTGCCTCTGACAATGCCGTATCCACCTCCTGCCAGGAAGCTACACCAGAGAGAACAGAACTGGTTCTGACTGGGCACAGACACTCTCTGCCTGAGAGGACAAAGGATTTTGGGCTATAAAAAGTGGGGCCCAAACCCCTGAACTTTAGAACTCTTTTGGACCAAGAAGACTGCCAAGAAGAAGAGCTGGAGAAGCTGTGAGGAGGAACTACCACTTTGCTGAGTGCTTTGCTGTGTTAGCCTGCAGTGGCTGCTTCTGTCTTGGGCAGTGAAAGGACTGGACTGGACTTTCTGCAATCTATTCTTGTGAGTTTCTCCAAGGGCTTGAGGTAGAGCTTGCCCCCTGTTCAAGAAGTCTCAGGAACAGCAAAGACTTCAAGTTCTTCTGCCCTCAGCACTGGGAACTGTATGTTTTGTGCTGCAACAGAAGAAAAAGCAACCTGACACTGTCTACGACGCCGCTGCCGACTCCGTGTCCTGAAGACACCTCGGTAAGTAGACATAATATCGAAATTTTAATATCGATATACATAAATATCGAGTTTAGTATATCGACAGTATTAAATATCGATGTTATGTATATCGATGTTAAAAATATCGATTTTAAGTATTGTTAAAAATATCGAAGTTTGTAATATCGATTGTTAAAATATCGTTATGTTAAAATATCGTTATTGTACTATATTGTAATGTATTTAGAGTTTGTTTGTAGTATAATATTAGTTAGTTAATGTTATAAAAAAATTAATTTGTATAATATTTTTTAGGAGCGGGATGTTGGGTTTATAGGGGATAAGGGTGGGGAGTGTTTTAAAATAATTGATTTAAATTTATAATGAATTCGAAAGTTTAATTTATAATTTAGAAAATATAATTTCAAATTTAGAAAATTATTTTTTAGGAGCGGGATGTTGGGTTTATAAGGGATAAGGGTGGGGAGTATTTTAAAATAATTGATTTAAATTTATAATAAATTCGAAAGTTTAATTTATAATTTAGAAAATATAATTTAGAAAATTATTTTTTAGGAGCGGGATGTTGGGTTTATAGGGGATAAGGGTGGGGAGTGTTTTAAAATAATTTTTATAATTTTGAAATTTAAAATTATAATTTAGCAAATACATTTTTACATTTATAAAAATATTTTTGGGGAGTGGGATGTTGGGTTTATAGGGGATATGGGTGGGGAGTGTTTAAACATTTTTTTTAAAATTTATAATAAATTCGAATTTTAAAAATAGAATTTAGAAAATATAATTTCGAATTTAGAAAAATAATTTTTAGGAGCGGGATGTTGGGTTTATAGGGGCTAAGGGTGGGGAGTGTTTTAAAATAATGTATTTTAATTTATAATAACTTCAAATTTTTTATTTATAATTTACAAAATATATCTAATTTTGAAATAATTTTTTTAGGAGTGGGATGTTGAGTTTCTAGTGGATAAGGGTGGGGAGTGTTTAAAAAATATTAAATGAAATCTCTAAAAAATTGGAAGTTTCTATACTGAATTTGGTTATATTTTATTTGTATATTGAATGTATTGTTTAATCAGTTTGGAGTTGTGTTTATAGGAAATAATGTTGGTTACAGTTTTATACATTTTGTTGAAATATTTTGAAATTTAAAAAGAAAGAAAATATTTATAAAATAAAAAAAAAATGTGTATACATTGTAAATTATTAATCTATTAATATTTATATTGAATTGTGTATTATAAAGAAATAAAATATAAAAAGTTAGAAAATGTAATTTAATAAATGGTAATTATTAAATATTTTATTTGTTAAGAATGAAAACTTTAGAATTTAAAAAAAAATGTGTAAAACAATTTTTAAATTAATCTAGGAGATACATTTATTAAAATCTTTAAAATGTAATATTGAAATATTTGTATTTAGGTATTTTATATAGATAATATATTATTTATATGTGATATTTTAAATTTAATAAAACATAAATATTTAAAAAAATAAATATATATTTTTGTTTTATAAATTATAAAAAGAATAACATTTATTATATTATAAAGTATAGTAATTTATTATAGGTGTTGTCAAATACTGAAAAAATGTATGTATAGTGTAGTTAGTCATATTATAGTAATTTTAATGGGAAAAGTAAAAAAAATATTTTAAAGGTCTGGCAATTCTATTTATTTAACAGTAATTTCAGTGGGTATAGTTAAATAATTAAGTTTAATGACCAGCACTAATCCAAAATTAATATTAATTGGAATGGGAATAGTAAATTAATTAAATTTAGGATCCAGCACCTACCCCTAATTAATATTAACTGGAGTGGGAATAGTTAATTATTTAAGTTTAGTGTCCATCACCTACCCCTAATTAATACTACCTGGAGTGGGAATAGTAAATTAATTACATTTAGTGTCCAGCACCTACCCCTAATTAATAGTAACTGGAGTGGGAATAGTAAATTAATTAAGGGGTCTATTTCGATGGCGGTTGGATGTCCACCGCCGGGCCGGCGGTGGTTCCCGCCATACCGGCGGTGGACATCCGCCCGCCATCGCAACCAGGAAAACCACCGGTCATATTAGGATGGCGGTGGTGACCACGGCGGTGGGAAATTCCGACCACCGCTTTACCGCCGGTTGCCATCCGCACTCCTGCCTGGCAGACGGAGCAGGACCGGGATAATGGTGGCGGTGCAGAGCAGGCTCTGCTGGCAGGATTATGATGCCGGCGGTAGCCAGCCTTTCCTCAGCGGTCAGACCGCCATTGAACAGCATGCGGTCATTGTCTTCCGGGGGCCCGTTGTGGGCCCCCAATGTGTTTGGGGGTGTGGGTGCACTGGGGGGTACCCATGGTCCCCCCCTACATTTCCCTGTACCAGGTGGCAGGCACTGTGCAGGACATGCTCCTTTTGGCATCGCGGCAGTGCTGCGGGCAGCAGCAACCGCCGCAATGTTAATGTCATCGTAATTCGACCGGCGGTGATGTTGCGGTACATGCGGGCGGTCTTTTCCTGCTACCATGGCGGTTGGGGAGGTTTCCCGACCGCCATCGTAATAGGCCCCTAAGTTTGTTGTCCAGCACCTACTCCAATTTAATACTAACTGGAGTGGGAATAGTAAATTAATTAAGTTTAGTGTCCAGCACCTACCCATAATTTATAGTAACTGGAGTGGGAGTAGTAAATTAATTAAGTTTAGTGTGCAACACTTATCCTGAATTTATAGTCATTGGAGTGGGAATAGTAAATTAATTAAATTTACTGTCCAACACCTACCCCTAATTAATCCTAACTGGAGTGGGAATAGTAAATTAATTACATTCTGGGGCTGATTCCGATCTCGGTCGGAGGCGCACCCAATACCATTCGGTCGGGAAAAAAGCCATGCGAAAGCCTGTTTCCCGACCGATCCGTACAGCACACCGAACGAGCAAGTACGATGCGCACAACAGCAAAAATTCCGGCCGAGCCGTACTCACCCAAACCAGGTCCTGTTCTCCGACCGAGGCGAATCCGGAAACGCCGAATCGAGTCGCACGGAAGGGAAAATGCAGCCCCGTCCGGCCGGACAAGTACGTTGCGCTTCCCGTACGCGACGAACCCGTCGCTACGCACGGCACGTCAAAGCATCCGGGAGAGGCGCACATAAGCTCCGAATCGCGCCACAACACGATCCACGGCTACGAGACGAACACGGCACCGACGAGGACGACGCGAAGCGACGAGGACGAAGCGAAGCGACGAGGACGACGCGAAGCAACGAGAAGGACGAACGACACGAACCAACCATGAATCCCTTCGTCCCGATCATACCAATATTCTACATCTACTACCGGAACAGGCACGGACGCGTACGGCGCAGAAGGTAAGTCAGACACCAACCACAAAACACATACAACACGTACACGACACATCACACACATACACTGGGAATCTGAATATACTTACACCAGCAACAGCAGCACCATAGGGGCGGGATGCCCATCACCAATGCCACATATGCACACAGGGGCCTGAATGCGTGCCACCACCCCAACCCAGGGGGGG
Organism: Calotriton arnoldi; assembly: GCA_963921515.1. Lineage (NCBI taxonomy): Eukaryota > Metazoa > Chordata > Amphibia > Caudata > Salamandridae > Calotriton > Calotriton arnoldi. The sequence goes on from CAWUFW010018441.1 coordinate 197,037, forward strand.
CTGGATGCCTACCACTACTACCACCCTGACCCAGGGGGCAGGATGCCTACCACTACTACCACCCTTAGCCAGGGGGCAGGATGCCCACCACTACTACCACCCTTAGCCAGGGGGCAGGATGCCCACCACTACTACCACCCTCACCCAGGGGGCAGGATGCCTACCACTACCACCACCCTTAGCCAGGGGGCAGGATGCCTACCACTACTACCACCCTTAGCCAGGGGGCAGGATGCCCACCACCACTACCACCCTTAGGCAGGGGGCAGGATGCCCACCACTACTACCACCCTCACCCAGGGGGGCAGGATGCCTACCACTACTACCACCCTCACCCAGGGGGCAGGATGCCTACCACTACTACCACCCTTAGCCAGGGGGCAGGATGCCTACCACTACTACCACCCTTAGCCAGGGGGCAGGATGCCCACCACCACTACCACCCTCACCCAGGGGGCAGGATGCCTACCACCACTACCACCCTCACCCAGGGGGGCAGGATGCCTACCACTACTACCACCCTTAGCCAGGGGGCAGGATGCCTACCACTACTACCACCCTTAGCCAGGGGGCAGGATGCCTACCACTACTACCACCCTTAGCCAGGGGGCAGGATGCCTACCACTACTACCACCCTTAGCCAGGGGGCAGGATGCCCACCACCACTACCACCCTTAGGCAGGGGGCAGGATGCCCACCACTACTACCACCCTCACCCAGGGGGGCAGGATGCCTACCACTACTACCACCCTTAGCCAGGGGGCAGGATGCCTACCACTACTACCACCCTTAGCCAGGGGGCAGGATGCCCACCACCACTACCACCCTCACCCAGGGGGGCAGGATGCCTACCACCACTACCACCCTCACCCAGGGGGGCAGGATGCCTACCACTACTACCACCCTTAGCCAGGGGGCAGGATGCCTACCACTACTACCACCCTTAGCCAGGGGGCAGGATGCCTACCACTACTACCACCCTTAGCCAGGGGGGCAGGATGCCTACCACTACTACCACCCTTAGCCAGGGGGCAGGATGCCCACCACTACTACCACCCTTAGCCAGGGGGCAGGATGCCTACCACTACTACCACCCTTAGCCAGGGGGCAGGATGCCCACCACTACTACCACCCTTAGCCAGGGGGCAGGATGCCCACCACCACTACCACCCTTAGGCAGGGGGCAGGATGCCCACCACTACTACCACCCTCACCCAGGGGGGCAGGATGCCTACCACTACTACCACCCTTAGCCAGGGGGCAGGATGCCCACCACTACTACCACCCTCACCCAGGGGGGCAGGATGCCTACCACTACTACCACCCTTAGCCAGGGGGCAGGATGCCCACCACTACTACCACCCTTAGCCAGGGGGCAGGATGCCTACCACTACTACCACCCTTAGCCAGGGGGGCAGGATGCCCACCACTACTACCACCCTTAGCCAGGGGGCAGGATGCCCACCACCACTACCACCCTTAGGCAGGGGGGCAGGATGCCCACCACTACTACCACCCTCACCCAGGGGGGGCAGGATGCCTACCACTACTACCACCCTTAGCCAGGGGGGCAGGATGCCCACCACTACTACCACCCTCACCCAGGGGGGCAGGATGCCTACCACTACTACCACCCTTAGCCAGGGGGCAGGATGCCTACCACTACTACCACCCTTAGCCAGGGGGCAGGATGCCCACCACTACTACCACCCTTAGCCAGGGGGCAGGATGCCCACCACTACTACCACCCTCACCCAGGGGGGCAGGATGCCTACCACTACTACCACCCTTAGCCAGGGGGCAGGATGCCTACCACTACTACCACCCTTAGCCAGGGGGCAGGATGCCTACCACTACTACCACCCTTAGCCAGGGGGCAGGATGCCCACCACCACTACCACCCTCACCCAGGGGGGCAGGATGCCTACCACCACTACCACCCTCACCCAGGGGGGCAGGATGCCTACCACTACTACCACCCTTAGCCAGGGGGCAGGATGCCTACCACTACTACCACCCTTAGCCAGGGGGCAGGATGCCTACCACTACTACCACCCTTAGCCAGGGGGCAGGATGCCCACCACTACTACCACCCTTAGCCAGGGGGCAGGATGCCCACCACTACTACCACCCTCACCCAGGGGGCAGGATGCCTACCACTACCACCACCCTTAGCCAGGGGGCAGGATGCCTACCACTACTACCACCCTTAGCCAGGGGGCAGGATGCCCACCACCACTACCACCCTTAGGCAGGGGGCAGGATGCCCACCACTACTACCACCCTCACCCAGGGGGGCAGGATGCCTACCACTACTACCACCCTCACCCAGGGGGGCAGGATGCCTACCAATACTACCACCCTTAGCCAGGGGGCAGGATGCCTACCACTACTACCACCCTTAGCCAGGGGGCAGGATGCCCACCACCACTACCACCCTCACCCAGGGGGGCAGGATGCCTACCACCACTACCACCCTCACCCAGGGGGGCAGGATGCCTACCACTACTACCACCCTTAGCCAGGGGGCAGGATGCCTACCACTACTACCACCCTTAGCCAGGGGGCAGGATGCCTACCACTACCACCCTTAGCCAGGGGGCAGGATGCCTACCACTACTACCACCCTTAGCCAGGGGGCAGGATGCCCACCACTACTACCACCCTTAGCCAGGGGGCAGGATGCCTACCACTACTACCACCCTTAGCCAGGGGGGCAGGATGCCCACCACTACTACCACCCTTAGCCAGGGGGCAGGATGCCCACCACCACTACCACCCTTAGGCAGGGGGGCAGGATGCCCACCACTACTACCACCCTCACCCAGGGGGGGCAGGATGCCTACCACTACTACCACCCTTAGCCAGGGGGGCAGGATGCCCACCACTACTACCACCCTCACCCAGGGGGAGCAAGTACGATGCGCACAACAGCAAAAATTCCGGCCGAGCCGTACTCACCCAAACCAGGTCCTGTTCTCCGACCGAGGCGAATCCGGAAACGCCGAATCGAGTCGCACGGAAGGGAAAATGCAGCCCCGTCCGGCCGGACAAGTACGTTGCGCTTCCCGTACGCGACGAACCCGTCGCTACGCACGGCACGTCAAAGCATCCGGGAGAGGCGCACATAAGCTCCGAATCGCGCCACAACACGATCCACGGCTACGAGACGAACACGGCACCGACGAGGACGACGCGAAGCGACGAGGACGAGCGAAGCGACGAGGACGACGCGAAGCAACGAGAAGGACGAACGACACGAACCAACCATGAATCCCTTCGTCCCGATCATACCAATATTCTACATCTACTACCGGAACAGGCACGGACGCGTACGGCGCAGAAGGTAAGTCAGACACCAACCACAAAACACATACAACACGTACACGACACATCACACACATACACTGGGAATCTGAATATACTTACACCAGCAACAGCAGCACCATAGGGGCGGGATGCCCATCACCAATGCCACATATGCACACAGGGGCCTGAATGCGTGCCACCACCCCAACCCAGGGGGGGCTGGATGCCTACCACTACTACCACCCTGACCCAGGGGGGGCAGGATGCCTACCACTACTACCACCCTTAGCCAGGGGGCAGGATGCCCACCACTACTACCACCCTTAGCCAGGGGGCAGGATGCCCACCACTACTACCACCCTCACCCAGGGGGCAGGATGCCTACCACTACCACCACCCTTAGCCAGGGGGCAGGATGCCTACCACTACTACCACCCTTAGCCAGGGGGCAGGATGCCCACCACCACTACCACCCTTAGGCAGGGGGCAGGATGCCCACCACTACTACCACCCTCACCCAGGGGGGCAGGATGCCTACCACTACTACCACCCTCACCCAGGGGGGCAGGATGCCTACCACTACTACCACCCTTAGCCAGGGGGCAGGATGCCTACCACTACTACCACCCTTAGCCAGGGGGCAGGATGCCCACCACCACTACCACCCTCACCCAGGGGGGCAGGATGCCTACCACCACTACCACCCTCACCCAGGGGGGCAGGATGCCTACCACTACTACCACCCTTAGCCAGGGGGCAGGATGCCTACCACTACTACCACCCTTAGCCAGGGGGCAGGATGCCTACCACTACTACCACCCTTAGCCAGGGGGCAGGATGCCTACCACTACTACCACCCTTAGCCAGGGGGCAGGATGCCCACCACCACTACCACCCTTAGGCAGGGGGCAGGATGCCCACCACTACTACCACCCTCACCCAGGGGGCAGGATGCCTACCACTACTACCACCCTTAGCCAGGGGGCAGGATGCCTACCACTACTACCACCCTTAGCCAGGGGGCAGGATGCCCACCACCACTACCACCCTCACCCAGGGGGGCAGGATGCCTACCACCACTACCACCCTCACCCAGGGGGCAGGATGCCTACCACTACTACCACCCTTAGCCAGGGGGCAGGATGCCTACCACTACTACCACCCTTAGCCAGGGGGCAGGATGCCTACCACTACTACCACCCTTAGCCAGGGGGCAGGATGCCTACCACTACTACCACCCTTAGCCAGGGGGCAGGATGCCCACCACTACTACCACCCTTAGCCAGGGGGCAGGATGCCTACCACTACTACCACCCTTAGCCAGGGGGCAGGATGCCCACCACTACTACCACCCTTAGCCAGGGGGCAGGATGCCCACCACCACTACCACCCTTAGGCAGGGGGGCAGGATGCCCACCACTACTACCACCCTCACCCAGGGGGGCAGGATGCCTACCACTACTACCACCCTTAGCCAGGGGGCAGGATGCCCACCACTACTACCACCCTCACCCAGGGGGGCAGGATGCCTACCACTACTACCACCCTTAGCCAGGGGGCAGGATGCCCACCACTACTACCACCCTTAGCCAGGGGGCAGGATGCCTACCACTACTACCACCCTTAGCCAGGGGGCAGGATGCCCACCACTACTACCACCCTTAGCCAGGGGGCAGGATGCCCACCACCACTACCACCCTTAGGCAGGGGGCAGGATGCCCACCACTACTACCACCCTCACCCAGGGGGGCAGGATGCCTACCACTACTACCACCCTTAGCCAGGGGGCAGGATGCCCACCACTACTACCACCCTCACCCAGGGGGGCAGGATGCCTACCACTACTACCACCCTTAGCCAGGGGGCAGGATGCCTACCACTACTACCACCCTTAGCCAGGGGGGCAGGATGCCCACCACTACTACCACCCTTAGCCAGGGGGCAGGATGCCCACCACTACTACCACCCTCACCCAGGGGGGCAGGATGCCTACCACTACTACCACCCTTAGCCAGGGGGCAGGATGCCTACCACTACTACCACCCTTAGCCAGGGGGCAGGATGCCTACCACTACTACCACCCTTAGCCAGGGGGCAGGATGCCCACCACCACTACCACCCTCACCCAGGGGGGGCAGGATGCCTACCACCACTACCACCCTCACCCAGGGGGCAGGATGCCTACCACTACTACCACCCTTAGCCAGGGGGCAGGATGCCTACCACTACTACCACCCTTAGCCAGGGGGCAGGATGCCTACCACTACTACCACCCTTAGCCAGGGGGCAGGATGCCCACCACTACTACCACCCTTAGCCAGGGGGCAGGATGCCCACCACTACTACCACCCTCACCCAGGGGGCAGGATGCCTACCACTACCACCACCCTTAGCCAGGGGGCAGGATGCCTACCACTACTACCACCCTTAGCCAGGGGGCAGGATGCCCACCACCACTACCACCCTTAGGCAGGGGGCAGGATGCCCACCACTACTACCACCCTCACCCAGGGGGGCAGGATGCCTACCACTACTACCACCCTCACCCAGGGGGGCAGGATGCCTACCAATACTACCACCCTTAGCCAGGGGGCAGGATGCCTACCACTACTACCACCCTTAGCCAGGGGGCAGGATGCCCACCACCACTACCACCCTCACCCAGGGGGGCAGGATGCCTACCACCACTACCACCCTCACCCAGGGGGGCAGGATGCCTACCACTACTACCACCCTTAGCCAGGGGGCAGGATGCCTACCACTACTACCACCCTTAGCCAGGGGGCAGGATGCCTACCACTACCACCCTTAGCCAGGGGGCAGGATGCCTACCACTACTACCACCCTTAGCCAGGGGGCAGGATGCCCACCACTACTACCACCCTTAGCCAGGGGGCAGGATGCCTACCACTACTACCACCCTTAGCCAGGGGGCAGGATGCCCACCACTACTACCACCCTTAGCCAGGGGGCAGGATGCCCACCACCACTACCACCCTTAGGCAGGGGGCAGGATGCCCACCACTACTACCACCCTCACCCAGGGGGGCAGGATGCCTACCACTACTACCACCCTTAGCCAGGGGGCAGGATGCCCACCACTACTACCACCCTCACCCAGGGGGGCAGGATGCCTACCACTAGTACCACCCTTAGCCAGGGGGCAGGATGCCCACCACTACTACCACCCTTAGCCAGGGGGCAGGATGCCTACCACTACTACCACCCTTAGCCAGGGGGCAGGATGCCCACCACTACTACCACCCTTAGCCAGGGGGCAGGATGCCCACCACCACTACCACCCTTAGGCAGGGGGCAGGATGCCCACCACTACTACCACCCTCACCCAGGGGGGCAGGATGCCTACCACTACTACCACCCTTAGCCAGGGGGCAGGATGCCCACCACTACTACCACCCTCACCCAGGGGGGCAGGATGCCTACCACTACTACCACCCTTAGCCAGGGGGCAGGATGCCTACCACTACTACCACCCTTAGCCAGGGGGCAGGATGCCCACCACTACTACCACCCTTAGCCAGGGGGCAGGATGCCCACCACTACTACCACCCTCACCCAGGGGGGCAGGATGCCTACCACTACTACCACCCTTAGCCAGGGGGGCAGGATGCCTACCACTACTACCACCCTTAGCCAGGGGGCAGGATGCCTACCACTACTACCACCCTTAGCCAGGGGGCAGGATGCCCACCACTACTACCACCCTTAACCAGGGGGCAGGATGCCCACCACTACTACCACCCTCACCCAGGGGGGCAGGATGCCTACCACTACTACCACCCTTAGCCAGGGGGCAGGATGCCTACCACTACTACCACCCTTAGCCAGGGGGCAGGATGCCCACCACTACTACCACCCTTAGCCAGGGGGGCAGGATGCCCACCACTACTACCACCCTCACCCAGGGGGCAGGATGCCTACCACTACCACCACCCTTAGCCAGGGGGCAGGATGCCTACCACTACTACCACCCTTAGCCAGGGGGCAGGATGCCCACCACTACTACCACCCTTAGCCAGGGGGCAGGATGCCCACCACTACTACCACCCTCACCCAGGGGGCAGGATGCCTACCACTACCACCACCCTTAGCCAGGGGGCAGGATGCCTACCACTACTACCACCCTTAGCCAGGGGGCAGGATGCCCACCACCACTACCACCCTTAGGCAGGGGGCAGGATGCCCACCACTACTACCACCCTCACCCAGGGGGGCAGGATGCCTACCACTACTACCACCCTCACCCAGGGGGGCAGGATGCCTACCACTACTACCACCCTTAGCCAGGGGGCAGGATGCCTACCACTACTACCACCCTTAGCCAGGGGGCAGGATGCCCACCACCACTACCACCCTCACCGAGGGGGGCAGGATGCCTACCACCACTACCACCCTCACCCAGGGGGTGCAGGATGCCTACCACTACTACCACCCTTAGCCAGGGGGCAGGATGCCTACCACTACTACCACCCTTAGCCAGGGGGCAGGATGCCTACCACTACTACCACCCTTAGCCAGGGGGCAGGATGCCTACCACTACTACCACCCTTAGCCAGGGGGCAGGATGCCCACCACTACTACCACCCTTAGCCAGGGGGCAGGATGCCTACCACTACTACCACCCTTAGCCAGGGGGGCAGGATGCCTACCACTACTACCACCCCCACTCATAGGATGGACAATGCATGACACAACCAGCACACCACAACCTAGGGAATGCAAGATAAATACATCCCCCACCACCATGACAAGCGTGTGTAGGCTGTGTCAAATGCCTACAACACCGAACATGACTTTGAACATACAATGTGACCCCCTAGCACATGTGCCACACATATATGTGTGTGGCACCCACAATGCAAGCAGCCCATGACCATTGTGGCAATGGGGCCTAAACCCCCATCATCACAGTGACCAAAAGGTAAGTGTGGGGTCCATAGCTGCAGCACATTTTGACCATTGTGGCAATGGGGTCTAAACCCCCATCATCACAGTGACCAAAAGGGAAGTGTGGGGTCCATAGCTGAAGCCCATTTTGACCATTGTGGCAATGGGGTCTAAACCCCCATCATCACAGTGACCAAAAGGGAAGTGTGGGGTCCATAGCTGAAGCACATTTTGACCATTGTGGCAATGGGGTCTAAACCCCCATCATCACAGTGACCAAAAGGTAATTGTTGACAAAGAAAGAGCTGCAACTGCCAAACTGCATGGATCATTCCTGGTCACAGAACCAAAAACTCATGTGTGGCAAAGTAGTGTATGTGTCCCATTGCAACATAAATTGGGGGAGCCAAATACTGCAGTGCAAATGAAACATTCCTTTGGCCATGTGCAGACAAACAACACCCATGGGGGCTGAGACCGTCAACAGTCATCAATGACACAATGGCAGAAGTGACCATCAGAATGCAGAACCACATATTTGCACCAATGGGCACACAAATGCAGATACCCTGTGGAGACAGCAGATGTGAGGTGAACAGATACCATACCATGGCAGCAATGGGACACACAAACCATGATCACTGTGCTGACCGATGACCTAGGAGTCCCAGGGACAGCAGGGGAAACACACCAAACAACATACAGCCAATGGCACACCCAAGATATGCCAATGCAGTGGTGCAGATGCACAAACACAAACAGGCAGACCAACACTGTCATCATACACAGCAGGTGAGGGGTGGGGGTGCCAGTGTCCCCAGGCAACAACACAACACATGAGGAGAGCTGAATACCAATCATACAGATGTGCATACACTGCCACACTAAGGTAACTCATGGATCCAAATCCCCTATGTGGGCAAGCAGGCATTGACAGGTGAGAGGGAGCACAAAACACACATGTCACACAGGCACGTAGGAACAACAACTGACACAGCAAGTCACAGACACACCACAGCACCACCCCCAGGGCCCCCACAATGTGGTGACCCTGGGCTGAATAAAAATACCACTGTGATGACAAAGCTAAATGTCGTTCACACTGTGAACCACAGTCAGGTGTCCTGAGCAACAAACTACCATCACACCTACACAAGCACAAATCAATCAGCATGGCCAGTAAGCCAAGGCCAACATGGAGGCAGGGGACTAGCCGGGCAACAACTCTCATCTGCACACACTCAAGACCACACCCCTCGACCTCCAACAATGTGCAGCAGTGAAGTACACATGCACTGGTGACATTGCACATGCACCCATGACTATTCCAGGGTGGTGGGTGGGAACCAAGGTGTAGAAACACATCACACATGGACACTCAACAAGACTCCTGAATGTCTGACACACTGCACACTACGCTGTACATGGACATGACGGCAATACCACACCGACCAATGGGATCCCAGCCACAGTCACACACCAATGAAGAAGCCAAGGTCACCCACAAAGAACACACATAGACAACAACCAACATTGCAGCACGGACCCTAAGGAGTGCCAGCAGTCACACACACAACGTGTCACAATCACTGAAAGATAACACAAACTGGAAATCACATGACAGGGGCAAACAACAAGTGCCAAAGGGAAACCTGACTGTGACCCATCTGCGTCTGCACACAAACTCTGCCCTGACAGCAAACACACCTATGGGTGACACCCTGATGACCAGTAATGTGCCATGCACCCACATCACAGAGAACACAGGGAGAAGACTTTGGGGGAACATAGCTCAAGTCAGCAAGCATCACAAACAGGTACAACACTAGGGATCACAGCATGCGCAGATGAATGGAAGTGAACACACAGACATGCACATACAACACACACCTTGGGCGCAGGCAATGTCACACGTGTACACACTGCCATGAGGGGACTCCACTCCTGTGTGAGGAAAGCTGTGCCATATGTTGCCTCAGTAGGGCCCCATCATGTCAGCTGAGCACTTGGTCACACAATCAACAATTAGCACCAAATGAGGGCTCCCATCACATCAGCCTGGTCATGGATGTGCCAACGGAATCATCAGCACAGATCCAACACACTTGTATAGCAATGTTGCACTGACTACACGGATGAGTCCCTCCCCATTGATGCCCAAACCTGCATGTCCACTGGAGATGGCAACACGGTCAGGGAAGTAGACAAATGCAACGATGGCAGGCACAACAGATGTGCAGGGGTGGAAGCCACAGATATGAAATTGCCAATGTAAGTAGGAAACCCATTGCCAAATACTGAACACATGACACCCTCAGATGCTGCTATTGATGACATGGATACACCACATGATAGGACACATTCCCCTGGACCACATGGGTTCCTGCACAGTAACACTTCATAATCATGAGACCAGATATCACCATCACTGCAGCAAGGGCATGGTTAGCTGCACCAACAACATGTACATCTGAAGCATGAGCACTAGAGAAAAGAAAGTTGCTTTATTCAGCATATGTGTTGTTTGATAACGACGTCCAGAAGAAATTAGAGCAAAGGCCAATGGCCAGTCCATTGTCAAAGTTCAAACAGGGTGACACTGGCAGATGTCACCCTACGCATGCCTGCACAATACCAGGGACAATCCACTAGGAGGGGCAACCGGGGGGCAGGCCAGGCACCGCAGGGACAGGATCAGGGCTCACCAGGGGAGTCAGGGAAGGGGTGGTGGGTGCTGGAGAGCCACTGACAACTGCAGTGGAGGTGTCTGACATGGTGTGTGCCGACACAACTGGGGGGCATGACACAGATGTCGTGGGTGCCGGCACAACTGCAGTGGACCCTGCAGATGGGGTGGACAGGTCCGCCACTGCAGTGCCCAAGTCAGACAGGGCGGTAGTGGACTCCACTGCAGTGCCTACCTCCAGGGGAGGAGAATGGGGAACAGGCAAGGTGGGTTGGACAGAGGGGAGGACACCCTCACCACATCAGTGGCACAGACAAGCGCAGCGGGGGGTGTGGTGCTGGGAGAGCAAGTGGCAGGGGAGAAGGCCGGAGCATCTTGGGGATGGTATATCTGTGGGTGGGGGAACCTGGGGCAGGGTGTGGTGGGGGCACCTGTGCAGTGGGGGCCTGAGGGATGGAGGACGGAGACCTTGTGCCTGAGCTGCAGGGCGGTGGCGGGGTCTTGCTCTTACCACTCCGGGGGGACTTGCGGGTGGGGGCCTCAGTCCGTCTGCGCCTGGGGGAGGGTGTCCGGGGGCGAGGGGCACTCTGCTCCGTGTGGGGGGCTTCCTCTTCCCCCGGGATGCTGGAGCAGCTTCATCGGTGGGGAAGAGGCCGAGGTCACAGAGGAAGAGCTGCTGTGACTTTGGGGTTGCAGGTGAGGCAAGGGAGGGTGCTTTGGAGGGAGAGGGAACTGAGGACTGCGCAGTGCATGTGGATGCGTGTGTGTGTTCCAGGGCCCCATCCCCTGTGAGTCTGGCTTCAGTCCCCTGAATGTGTGTCAGTGTGCTGGATGTGTGTGTGCTGGTGTGTGCCTGTGCCGGTGTGTGTGTGCCTGGGATGGGTAAGGTGCTGGGGAGTGTGGATGGAGCAGAGGCAGGAGGGGTGAGGGACCGTTTGAGGAGGGACACTGCTGCCTTCAGGGAGGAGTCCATGGACCTATTGCCCCTCTGTAGGTCAGACATGCCCGATGAGATGCCCTCCATGAACGACACCAGCTGAGTCAACAGCGCGGTGTGCGCATGGAGGACACTCAGCATGGCTGTCTGCCCTACATGGAGCTGGCGAAGGAGGTACACAGACTCCTCACTCAGGGCAGCAGGGGACACAGGGGCAGGGGGTGCGGTGCCTGGCCCAAAGGAGACACGCTCCCGAACATGGGAGCCTCCACGGACCTGGGGAATGGGAGCCGATGGGAGGGCGGTGGTGGTGCTGGTGGTGGCGGGGACAGCAACACTAGCTGGGGTGTGGTGGCTGCTGACACCCGCCTCCATAAGGGAGTCATCCTCCGAGTTGCTCTGGTCCTCAGCTGAGGTGGATGGTGCTGAGGACTCCTCGGTGTGGCTCCCCTCGCCCTCCGTGCCACTGGGTCCCTCCGACCACTCCTCGGCTGCTGACCCAGTCTGGCTCTCCGGCTCCTCCTGGTCCGTGGAGCTGTCCCCTTCCGTGGCCGTGGATGTATCTGCAAACAATGGGGAAACAGACAGACATCAGTCACCTGCACCAAACGCACACACCACTGTGAGCACAGCACATTACAGAGCAAGCCCTGGCATCATTAGTTGTACATTGGTAAAAGTGCCCGAACTGAACAGGAGAAGCCAATTGTCAGTCTGATGCCAAGCATGGCACTCACATCCCACATGGCCTTGCACCCATCTGTCTGGTGTCTGTTGGATTGCAACACCCCAGTGTGGACACATGCACCAAGTACACAGTAGTTGGACAGTGCAGAGGACACGGTGTGGCATGTGGACATGCACACATCACAGCTCTTGCCACTGAGTCAGTACAGGTTTCCGGATGAAAGGGATGCCCAGAGTCAAATAGGAAATGCATGTGATGCATACCAGCGACAGACACCATGATGCACCCATGTCCTGATAGCCAGCGCCACTATGGTGTGCATGTAGCACATGTCACTCCCCTGCAGGCTCACCAATCAGTAGACACATGCCATGGCGGAGGCATGACTGCAAAGTCATACATCACTGGCTCAGTGATGTATGACTTTGCAGCCAGACAACAACACTCTGCACTGTGTCACAATAGTAGGTCATGGGGAATGCAAGTCCTGGAGCTGCACAAGTGCACATGTACATCCCCCCACAACACATCCTCTTAACCCTCATCTGTCCAGGTCATACCTATTGGACATATGGGAGACCTGTGACACTACCCTCTGAACCTGAGCCCCTCACACTCTGCTGTGCATGGGGAACAGCTGCCTGAACTTCACATTTACATGCCCCAGTCTGCATGGGCAGCTGATCAGACACCTATGTGTCACACAAGTATCGTCTCCTATGGTCACATCTCCAGTGGCATGCTGAGCCCCTACCAAGAAACTCCACAGCAGTCCTGGCGACTAATCCACAGCACACTGACACAGAGGCAGACACCTGAGGGGTCAAATCACTGTGCACAATGTGTCCGCTGATACACGGGAGTGGGAGTACAGAGTGTATTGTATGGCCTGGAGTAGGCATGACTGTCCAGCCCCACATGAATGAGGGATGAGCCCTGGACTGTAGGCAGCTGGCTAAGTATGTGTGACACACGTCATATACATACTCCTGGGGCCCAAACATTGTTCCCACCCGCAGCATGGGTGTGTGCCAGGTACCCCAGCCACATGTGGTGGATCAGCTCAGCAATTGGACCACAGATCAAAGTAACACGCTGAATACATGTCAGAATACAGGCATTGTGTAAGCAATGGACCCACCCATGATGCCCACCACAGAGTCAGGGAAACAGATGCTGTCTCCCACCTTGAGTCAAGCAAACTGCAAGGACACAGTCCTAAGTGACAGAATTCCCTGCATGTAAGGGCCACACCTGGGTATCAGATGAGGAGTGGGCAGTGCACAATGGAGGGACATGGCTCCTGGACAATATGACTGCTGTACTGTGGCAGTTTAACCAGGCCCGAGGAGGGCACATAGCATGTTAGACAGAGTACACAGTGCAGTCTTTGACTCACCCCTCCTTGCTGCTCTCTGGCCTTCAGCTGCCCATCCAGGTCTGGAAAGACCACCGCCAGGATCCTGAGCATGTGGGGGTCAGGGTCCGTGTTCCGCCCCTCCTGCGAGGAGGCGACAGCTTCAGCTGGACCCGTGCAATCCTCCCGGGTCCAGCCCCGAAGGTCCTGCCACCTCTTTTGGCAGTTGCGGATCCGGCGCTTGTAGACCCCACGGACCGGACAGCCCGGACGATGTCCTTCCATATCTCATGCTTCCGATGGGCAGAAGCCTGTCAGGATGACAAAGTGATAAGGCCATTACTACACATGCAACATATCCGTGCATGACACAGTTGCATATACATGTCGCAATCACAGGGGCACATGGTGTACACAGGCAGTGCACGGCTGCCCATGGACAGTTTTCCAGAAGTCACTACATGGTATCATTGCATGGGGAGTAAAACCCTGTACAGAAGCACTGTCACTGCACCATACCTGTCCAGTGCAAGTCACTACACACTATGGGGGTGACAACTACTCAGTGAGCCTGCTAGCCAGTGGTGTGCTGACTCTCAGCCTTGCTAGTCAGACAAAATGCACATTCAGAAAGGCAGTGCACAGAACACTCACCTGCTCCCCTGGTGTCCCATACAGCTTGCTGTACTGTGGAAGTAGGCTGTCCAGCAGGGCCTGGTTCTCCTCAAGGCTGAAGGCTGGGGCTCTCTCCACAGTACGTGCCATTGCAGGGTCCAGAGGGGCAGAGACAGCAGCAGTGCAGTGGCAGATGTCGTCCTGGAGCATGTAGTGCAGGCAAGTGGGCTCTCAGGGGAACAGGCAGCAATATATATGTGCTGGAGAGGCAGATACTGTCCCTTGTGTCCAAAGTGATAGGTCCAAGTCGTTTGCATCTTCTGAATCTGGCCAATCCATGGAATAGCAGCACCAAAACACGCCCACAGCATCCTTCAAAACTTCAACTTCATGACATACATGATTTTGCAACATTGTTGTGGGTGACCAACTGATTTTCCAGCAACCGACTCGTTCGAAATTCGAAAACGCTCCGTTGCCAGGCAAGCCCATTGTCAATGGGTGCGCACCGATCGGTCCATTGCTGTTCAACGCGCACAGGGGTACAACGCGTACCCGCACACATTGAAAGCAATGGGCCGGCCGGAGGCACCGATCGGTCCATTGCTGTTCAACGCGCACAGGGGTACAACGCGTACCCGCACACATTGAAAGCAATGGGCCGGCCGGAGGCACCGATCGGTCCATTGCTGTTCAACGCGCACAGGGGTACAACGCGTACCCGCACACATTGAAAGCAATGGGCCGGCCGGAGGCACCGATCGGTCCATTGCTGTTCAACGCGCACAGGGGTACAACGCGTGCACCGCGCACACATTGAAAGCAATGGGCCGGCCGGAGGCACCGATCGGTCCATTGCTGTTCAACGCGCACAGGGGTACAACGCGTACCCGCACACATTGAAAGCAATGGGCCGGCCGGAGGCACCGATCGGTCCATTGCTGTTCAACGCGCACAGGGGTACAACGCGTACCCGCGCACATTGAAAGCAATGGGCCGGCCGGAGGCACCGATCGGTCCATTGCTGTTCAACGCGCACAGGGGTACAACGCGTACCTGCACACATTGAAAGCAATGGGCCGGCCGGAGGCACCGATCGGTCCATTGCTGTTCAACGCGCACAGGGGTACAACGCGTACCCGCACACATTGATAGCAATGGGCCGGCCGGAGGCACCGATCGGTCCATTGCTGTTCAACGCGCACAGGGGTACAACGCGTACCCGCACACATTGAATAGCAATGGGCCGGCCGGAGGCACCGATCGGTCCATTGCTGTTCAACGCATCACTGTATATGTGACTGGCATAGGTCAGCATGCCTGTCTCAGATGGACATATGCCAGCCACAGATAGCTCCCAGGGAGTGAGGGGCACACCTACATCACGACAGCCTGTCCAAACCTTATCATAAGGCATGTAAGGCTGCATTTCCTATTGTGTGTATGTTGGTGTACATGTTGTCCTGTGGGTGTCACCTGTGGGCAGCCACCCCCAGGCTGTGCACGTGTTCATGGGGACAGGATCCTGGGTGTTACGTGTACGTGACCACTGTGATGTGCAACTGTTCATATCTGTGCATGTGTCATGGTCACATTTCACAGTGGTGTTTGTGTATGTCATGTCACATACCCCGTGAGTCCCATGTGGGACGGTATGTTTGAGCCAGGGTGTCCCAGTGGCACAATAGTGATGGCCCTCCACAGTCTTTGTGCATGTAGTGTTTACAATGTCTCTGATTTCATGTACACAATGGGAGACAGTCTCCACATCCACGTTGTGTGTGCATGGACTCTGATGTTGTGCGTGTGTGTCACAGACGTCCATGGCTCTCCTGCCATGGCAAGTGTGGCCACTACCTGTGGGGGTCATGTTTGTTTTGCTGTGGTGTACACATGATACTCCAGGTGATGCCAGTGTCCATGTGGCATTACAGGGTCCCTGGGAATGTGCCTGTCGTTGAGCTGTGGTGCCTGGGGCACATCTGTCCTCACATGTCACTGGGGGGTGACTTTGACACAGCATCATGATATCCAATGGGCCAACCTGGGACAAATTGATGCCACCTGTAGGACCGTGTTGACAGATGTTGGCCATGTATGTACCATACATGTCGTTCCGGTACTGCACACTTCATGTAGTTGTGCCTCATGATGATGTATGTTGGGAACTTGAGTGTGTTCAATGCCGCATATGTGGGGTGACTGACGATCTTGCTTACTTCTCCTCTGCACTGCAGGGCTCCTGCTGTCCATCGGCCATTCCCAGACCTGGCAACGATGGTGGAACGGGACAGCATCCGACGGTACCGCTTCACCAGGCAGCTGATTGAGGATTTGGCAGTGCAGTTGTCCCCACATTTGCAGCCTGGCCGGCCGTATCCTACAGCGCTGACCCCCAAGGTGAAGGTGATGGCAGCCCTACACTTCTTTGCCACCGGTACCTTCCAACATACTGTGGCGTCTGCTGGTGGGATGTCACAGACCATGTTCAGCCGTGTGCTCCGCGATTTCTTGGCGGCAATGTTGCTCTTCCTGAACCGGTACATATATTTCCCTAGACTGCGACGACTCACTGACGTGAAGAGTGACTTTTATGCCCTGGGGAGGATGCCGCATGTCATTGGCTCCATTGATGGGACACATGTGGCTTTGGTACCACCACAGGCCCAGGAGCAGGCCTACAGGAACCGCAAGCACTACCACTCGGTCAATGCACTGGTGGTGTGTCTTGCAGACATGACCATCACACACGTGTGTGCCCGTTTCCCTGGTTCAGCACACGATGCCTTTGTGATGAGGAGTAGTCGCATCCCCAGGTTGATGGCACAGATGCAGAACCAGCGTGCCTGGCTTGTCGGTGTGTACTGACTTTGTGCCATTGTGTGTGATCTGATCTGTAGTATTCCGCCCACTTTTCCAAGTCAGCTGATGTGCACTTGTCTGTCCGTAGGTGACTCGGGATACCCCAACATGCCGTGGTTGCTGACACCCCTCAGGAACCCTGTGACACCTGCCCAGATGCGCTACAATGAGGCACATGGTCGGACCAGGAGAGTGATTGAGCGGACCTTTGGTCTCCTGAAGAGCCGCTTCCGCTGCCTGGACAAGACCGGAGGGTCCCTCCCATATGCCCCTGCGAAAGTGTGCAAGATTATCATCGTCTGCTGCATGCTCCACAACCTGGCAGTGCGGAAGGAGTTGCCTCTCATCCAGGATGACGATGACCAACATCCGCCACCTGTGGAGGATCCTGGCCTGGACCACGATGCCAGTGACGATGATGATGATGATGGTGATGGTGATGTCCGCACACAGCTCATCACCAACTTCTTTAGCTGAATGTGAGTATCCTGAGGTGTCATGTGAATGATGTGAGTTGGCATGATGTGTGGGTGGTGCTCTGGTGCTGTTGGAGTGTGTCCATGGGCTACTTGACAGGATGTGTGTTGCGATGTGTGGTGACAGGTGGGCTGTACTCCCCAACAGTGTTGACATGCTAACTTGGTTCTGGGTGGGTATCTTGTAACATGTATTGTGCATGAGTTTTGCTGTTCTGTCCTGTACTGCATTGCTTTTGACTGTGTGTCATTTCTGTCCTTCACAGGGTACTTTCAGATTCGTTTGGTCAACTGTGTCCACCGACGACGTGATTGCACATCCAGGCTGGTAGCTGTTGTGTCCCTACAGGTGATGTGCGCCACACCCATGGACTTCCTTCTGTCTACAGTTGTTGACTGTGTGCCCGCTACCAGGTGGGGTTACCTTGCATCTGTAGTGGTTACGGCATGTTGCTACTGTGTAATAAACCTGTGCTTCACTTAGTGATGTGCGTTGTCTGTGGTCACACATTTGACTGCCATTTGCTTACTGCACCTGTGGGCTACTTGACTACAACTGGGAATGGGTGTGGTGTCTGTGCATTGCACCGTCTTCCCTGGCAACATCAGTGTAGGCAATGAGTCAGATGGCCTAGGTGTGTATGTGTTGTGTAGCCCTGGTGGTGTGTCTCCCTCATATGTGTCACGTTGCCTGTACTCACATGCCTGTGTTGTCCTTGCTGTTGCAGTTCGCATACACTGTGTAATTTTGCAGTTCATCATCCCCATAACAGCACCCACGTTGGAATCACGACAGAGGCAAGTATGGTGTATTAGTGTGTTTATTGTGATACATCTGTAATAGTGCATAGGATGGATTGTGCTGTACATGAATCTTGCAATCCCAAGTTCCTAGATGAATAGAAAGTCCAGGTAGACAGGATCCCCAGTATCGGGGCCACAGTTGTCTGACACATTGTTCCAACTTGTACTCCCCATGCAATGTGTGGGAGTAGTGTTGCCATCAACAGGGTGAACAGTCTGTGCACAAAGGCGAAAATCCAGAACAGGTTCAGGCTTCCTGGGAGTTGCGCTTGGCCATCAGCCTCTCACTTTCCCCTCCTCGGACGACCCCTCTTCTTGGGGGGGGCCCTCAAGTGCAGGCTGCTGCGGTGCAGGGACTCTCCGCCAGAGTCCTCCTCCCTCCCTGTGGCAGTTGCAGTTTGTTCGGTACCAGATGTTGTTGGCACACAGGGAGGTGTGGACTGGTTGCTGTTCATCTGGCGGAGGCATTGTAAAATGTCCCTGTGCACCGCCGTCATCTCATGTAGTACATCCCACTTGGACTCCACGCGGGTCATGTGGGAGTCCACACGTGACATGTGGGAGTCCACACGTGACATGTGTGACTCCACTTGGGACATGTGGGAGTCCAAGCGGGCATGATGGGCAGCCTGCTGCTGTTTGATGTCTCTGAGGAGCCCCACTACCTGGCTGAGCTCTCCGGTGCTGGACTGGTACGCATCAGCTATGCGTACCAGTTGTGGGTCTTCATGCACACCAGCAACGTCTGCAAGCAGCGACCTCTGTCTCCCACCCCTCCCACCACCCCTGCTGACATGTGCAGTGTGTGCAGTTGCACGCACAGATAACCCTGGTCCACCTTGGGGGTTGGTGGTGGTGGTGGTGTCCATGGCCCCAGGTTGGTCCAGGGTCACTGCGCTGGTGTTGTTCCTTATTCTGTCCATGTCGGCAGGGATGGTATTCGTGGTGACAGTCGTTGGAGGGGTGGGTGCAGGGGTGCAGCTGGTGGACCTGCTGGTGCTGCAGCTGGTGGTCCTGCTGGTGCAGCATGTTGACTTGCACCGGATGTGCCAGGTTGTTCTTCATCGTCCGAGGAGGACAGAGGCTGTACGACGCCAGTGAGCTCGGCATCCTCTTGAGCCTGGGACTGGGACTCCTCAGCGTCTGCTGCTGTGTCCCTATCATCACCTGTTTTTGGGAGACACAAACAATGTATGTCATGTTTCTGCAGGCATCAGTGGTTGACACACCTGACAGTTGTGACTGTGCCTCGGGGTGCGGGCCTGTACATTGTATTGTCCTAAGTCGTCACAGTCAGGGGTTGATATTGGTGTGGCACATTGTCCTGCATTATTTGGGCATTTCTATGTATTCTCTGGGGTGTGAACATGGTCTGCATTGATTGTGTTTGGTTGACAGCCAGACCTCCTTCCCACCCACCCACCCACCCAGTCAGTTATCCCACCATGGAACGTGCTTGCATTGCAGGGAGTGTAAGTTGTCTCTCAGGATGTCAGTCAGTGGTGTCCTGCTGTTTGTTGGTGCACAGTTGGCAGCAGGGCCTTGTGCTCCCCACAGCAGTAGCCAGTGTCAGCCATCTTGTGAGTCCTTCTCCACTCCCTGTGATGTGAGCATGGTTCAGGGTGGTGTTGATGGGACAGTTGTGGGGGTGAGCTATGTCTGTGACTACGACTCCCATCATGCTATTGCCTCCACCCCCCTTCCCAGCATGCCCATGCTTCCTTCCTTTTGACTCTGCTTCCCTGTGGGGTGGGCTGGCTGTGCTGACAGGATGGCTGGGAGTGTTGTCCTGGCAGTTGTTTGGCTAAGAGTCCCAAGAGTGTCCCTGTGCTTCACACAACATAACCCAGGGTGGTGGTGCTTTGTGGGATCTTGTGTTAGGATGGAGGGCATTGCATTCTACCAGGTGGGTACTGTGGAGTTTGTGTTGGGGGGGGTGAGGGGAGGTGCTGGTGACTATAGTCAGTGCTGCAAGTCCCCCTTCCCACCCAGCCAAGCCAGATATCCCACCATGGAACGTGCTTGCATTGCAGGGAGTGGAAGTTGTCTCTCAGGATGTCAGTCAGTGGTGTCCTGCTGTTTGTTGGTGCACAGTTGGCAGCAGGGCCTTGTGCTCCCCACAGCAGTAGCCAGTGTCAGCCATCTTGTGAGTCCTTCTCCACTCCCTGTGATGTGAGCATGGTTCAGGGTGGTGTTGATGGGACAGTTGTGGGGGTGAGCTATGTCTGTGACTACGACTCCCATCATGCTATTGCCTCCACCCCCTTCCCAGCATGCCCATGCTTCCTTCCTTTTGACTCTGCTTCCCTGTGGGGTGGGCTGGCTGTGCTGACAGGATGGCTGGGAGTGTTGTCCTGGCAGTTGTTTGGCTAAGAGTCCCAAGAGTGTCCCTGTGCTTCACACAACATAACCCAGGGTGGTGGTGCTTTGTGGGATCTTGTGTTAGGATGGAGGGCATTGCATTCTACCAGGTGGGTACTGTGGAGTTTGTGTTGGGGGGGTGAGGGGAGGTGCTGGTGACTATAGTCAGTGCTGCAAGTCCCCCTTCCCACCCAGCCAGCCAGATATCCCACCATGGAACGTGCTTGCATTGCAGGGAGTGGAAGTTGTCTCTCAGGATGTCAGTCAGTGGTGTCCTGCTGTTTGTTGGTGCACAGTTGCCAGCAGGGCCTTGTGCTCCCCACAGCAGTAGCCAGTGTCAGCCATCTTGTGAGTCCTTCTCCACTCCCTGTGATGTGAGCATGGTTCAGGAGTGGTGTTGATGGGACAGTTGTGGGGGTGAGCTATGTCTGTGACTGCGACTCCCATCATGCTATTGCCTCCACCCCCTTCCCAGCATGCCCATGCTTCCTTCCTTTTGACTCTGCTTCCCTGTGGGGTGGGCTGGCTGTGCTGACAGGATGGCTGGGAGTGTTGTCCTGGCAGTTGTTTGGCTAAGAGTCCCAAGAGTGTCCCTGTGCTTCACACAACATAACCCAGGGTGGTGGTGCTTTGTGGGATCTTGTGTTAGGATGGAGGGCATTGCATTCTACCAGGTGGGTACTGTGGAGTTTGTGTTGGGGGGGTGAGGGGAGGTGCTGGTGACTATAGTCAGTGCTGCAAGTCCCCCTTCCCACCCAGCCAGCCAGATATCCCACCATGGAGCGTGCTTGCATTGCAGGGAGTGGAAGTTGTCTCTCAGGATGTCAGTCAGTGGTGTCCTGCTGTTTGTTGGTGCACAGTTGGCAGCAGGGCCTTGTGCTCCCCACAGCAGTAGCCAGTGTCAGCCATCTTGTGAGTCCTTCTCCACTCCCTGTGATGTGAGCATGGTTCAGGAGTGGTGTTGATGGGACAGTTGTGGGGGTGAGCTATGTCTGTGACTACGACTCCCATCATGCTATTGCCTCCACCCCCTTCCCAGCATGCCCATGCTTCCTTCCTTTTGACTCTGCTTCCCTGTGGGGTGGGCTGGCTGTGCTGACAGGATGGCTGGGAGTGTTGTCCTGGCAGTTGTTTGGCTAAGAGTCCCAAGAGTGTCCCTGTGCTTCACACAACATAACCCAGGGTGGTGGTGCTTTGTGGGATCTTGTGTTAGGATGGAGGGCATTGCATTCTACCAGGTGGGTACTGTGGAGTTTGTGTTGGGGGGGGGGTGAGGGGAGGTGCTGGTGACTATAGTCAGTGCTGCAAGTCCCCCTTCCCACCCAGCCAGCCAGATATCCCACCATGGAACGTGCTTGCATTGCAGGGAGTGGAAGTTGTCTCTCAGGATGTCAGTCAGTGGTGTCCTGCTGTTTGTTGGTGCACAGTTGCCAGCAGGGCCTTGTGCTCCCCCACAGCAGTAGCCAGTGTCAGCCATCTTGTGAGTCCTTCTCCACTCCCTGTGATGTGAGCATGGTTCAGGAGTGGTGTTGATGGGACAGTTGTGGGGGTGAGCTATGTCTGTGACTACGACTCCCATCATGCTATTGCCTCCACCCCCCTTCCCAGCATGCCCATGCTTCCTTCCTTTTGACTCTGCTTCCCTGTGGGGTGGGCTGGCTGTGCTGACAGGATGGCTGGGAGTGTTGTCCTGGCAGTTGTTTGGCTAAGAGTCCCAAGAGTGTCCCTGTGCTTCACACAACATAACCCAGGGTGGTGGTGCTTTGTGGGATCTTGTGTTAGGATGGAGGGCATTGCATTCTACCAGGTGGGTACTGTGGAGTTTGTGTTGGGGGGTGTGAGGGGAGGTGCTGGTGACTATAGTCAGTGCTGCAAGTCCCCCTTCCCACCCAGCCAGCCAGATATCCCACCATGGAACGTGCTTGCATTGCAGGGAGTGTAAGTTGTCTCTCCAGGATGTCAGTCAGTGGTGTCCTGCTGTTTGTTGGTGCACAGTTGCCAGCAGGGCCTTGTGCTCCCCACAGCAGTAGCCAGTGTCAGCCATCTTGTGAGTCCTTCTCCACTCCCTGTGATGTGAGCATGGTTCAGGGTGGTGTTGATGGGACAGTTGTGGGGGGGCAATATGTGTGACTGCGACTCCCATGATGCTATTGGCTACACTGACTTGGCCAGCATACACAGAATTCCTTCCTTTGAGTGGTCTTCACTGTGTGTTGGTGTTGTTGTGGTGGCTACATGTGTGGATGTGTGTGTTAGTTCTATTTGTGCCACTGCCTAGCTGTAGTTGTGGTTGTGTTTGTACATGTGTTGGCACAGTTGGATGTGACTTTTTTGATGGCATGTGTTGTGTTTATCTGACTGACATACACATTTTGGGATGATTCTGTTCTAGTTGCTGTGTAATTGCTATGTGTGCATGGTTTGACTCTCCCCTTGACAGTGATGTGTGTGTTTTGTGGCAGTTTATTGTGTACATTTGTTGTGTACTCACCAGGCTCTGGGATGTTCTCTAGTCCATATACGCTCACTGGCGGAAGGATGGCCCGCACCTTCTCCTCCCAGGGCCTGAGGTATATTGGCTTGGCAGGAGGGCCACTGCCGGTATGTTGGCTGTTGATGTAGTCTATCTTCAGCAGGTCCCGTACCCTCCTGCGCACGTCATACCACCTGTTCTGGATGTCCGTCTTTGTGCGCCGACATGATGATTGGGCGTTCACCCTGTTGATGATCCTCTCCCACATCTTGGTTTTCTGCGACATGGGGGTCTGTTGGACCAGAGTGCCAAACAGCTGTGGCTCCACCCTGAGGATCTCGTCTACCAGGACTTCCAATTCACAATCTAGGAACTTGGGATTCTTCTTGGGGGCATGGTGATGGGTGGTGATGGTGAGTGATGTGTGTGTTGGTGTGCAGGTGAGGGTGTGTGAGTGTGTGTTTTGCTGGGTGTATGTGAGGTAGGTATTTGTTGGTGTGCTGATGGTGTGTGGCTTGTGTGAGGGATGAGCTGTGGGTGTGTGGTTGCTTTCTCTTGGGTGCTGGCAGTGAAATGGCATTTGCAAAGGCTCATGGTAGTGATTTGTGTCCTTTATATAGGTGGAGTTGTGGGTGTGTCTTTGTTCTCTGTCCCCACCCCCAGTATTTATTGGCTTGGTAATTGCTTGTTTGGCCTTTTTTTGGTTGATTTTCCTTTGTGCTGTTTGTGTATGTTGGAAACGTTCTTGTGACCGAGTCGGACCCTGCATTGGTCTCGTACGGTGTTTTCCGTTTCGTTCACGCTGTGTTTGTGCAGTTTTGTATGCTGCGTACGCGTCGGTCGCGGTGTATTGTGTTGCTTCGGCTCGGTTTTGTATGCGTGTCGGTCGTGCGGCTTGTCCTCCGTCCGACTCGGTCGTGTTTTCGCGCCTTGCATCGTACTTTGCGGGTTGGAGTTGGCGGGTACGATTCGGTCGGATTTGTTCCGGGTGCGTGTCGGTCGGTTGGATTCGCGTGTT